>JAJKFI010000050.1:3371432-3402468 GCA_029204185.1 Lerista edwardsae | reverse complement strand
TCTCTCTCTCTCTCTCTCTCTCTCTCTCTCTCTCTCTCTCTCTCTCTTGTGTGTGTGTGTGTGTGTGTAAGCAGTTTATTGCCAAATTATAAACATTGGGTTTTGAATGGGCTTTTGGCCATTCTTTCCATTGTTCTGATTTGGTATTGTATTACACAAAATGTAATTCCACGAAATGTCATGAATCTTTGAGATGCAATTCATTGGCCAATGCCGAGCAGTTGGAGGTTTATACAGTATATCAAAAAGCCTAAATGGACCTCACAGGTCCACAAGAGTTTCTTAGTTCTTTTTATTGTTCTAGAAAAGAGCAGTTCATAAGCAAAGGGATGCCCAGCATTGTCTCAGTCCAGCATATCTGTTTGTTATATTTAGATCTTGGTTTTCAGTCAACAGCAAGAATGTGCAACACACTAGGTAGGAAAAGTCAAGAGTAGGCCAACCCACAGAAGCAGCCCCTTCATTGCTCTGTTGAGTCTTCTGGTCCTTAACAAAGGATAGCCATGCGTGCATGTGACTCATGCACATGCCATTGATGTGGATGCGGTGCACAAAGGGATGCAAACACCCACATCATGACACTCACAAAGGGCCAAACTTTGTTGTCTGGATTTGATTTTTTAATGGAGATGTGTATCTTCACTCAGTTGCACAAACGTGTTGTGTGCAATTAGAGTTTCATCAAGAATATTGAGGCAAGCAATACATTGACGTAGGTCCTAGGCTTGCATGGCAAACCTATGACATGCGTGTCAACGGTGACACGCCACAACGTTTGGGGTGACACACCAGTGTTCACCAACACCTGACAAAAATTGAGTTTATTTTACTCGTTTTTTCAGTTTTTGCAATTATTTGATGTTTCTTTATAGAATACAGAGCACCACACATGATTGGACTGTATTTTTTGTTTAAATTAATGAATATAAAGAACTGTTTCTCTTTTGTTTGGGAGGGGGATTGACATGCCAACAGATTCAAGTTAAGCATTTTCCAAAGTTTTGACACACCGAGCCCAGAAGGTTTGCCATCACTGTCCTAGGTTAAGAGTTCCACAGAAATCTGAACTGACAGCAAAGCAGGAGAAAGCACTTATACATGCTTGGCTGGTGTCAATTGTTTCCTCCTTCAAATGGTCCTCCTACAAGGGAGTTGGGAGCACTGTAAGTGTGTGCATGGGAGGGGCTATGGCAGCAATGCAATCCCCAGGATCTCACTGCTGCAGGGGCAGAGGGTTTTTTTCTACTTCCCTCTGCCAGTGCCAGCCTCCAGGGTGTGTGGGGAGCTCCTCATATGCCTCTGCAGGGCTCCCCAAGCATCCTGAACAGTTAAAAAAAAAAAGGCTGAAAATCACTTCCTGGTTTCAATCGAAAACCAGAAGTGGTTTTCAATAGCTTTTTCTTTTTTTACAGTTTTGGAGGCTTGGGGAGTTCTGCAGAGGCATCTGGGGGGGCTCCCCAGACCCTTAGGAGGCTGGCACTGGCAAAGGGAAGTAGAGAAAAAAAACCCTCCACCCCTGCAGCAGTGCAATCCAATCCTGGGGGTTGCTTTGCTGCCATAGCCTTAAAGGGACAGAGACAAGTATTTCCATTGAGGGTGGGTTGCGACACACCAGTTTGGGAGCCACTGTTCTAATAGGTCTTTATTTTATTTATGAATGCATTGACGTTCAAGCAGAGATTGGAACTTGGACGTCTGATGTTTTATTTCTGTCCAGGTTCAAATAAATAGTCAGTGCATTAGCTCAGCCACCCTTCTTGTCATATGCACCGCACGGCTTAACCATGTTCAAACTGGCAACATAACCCTAAACACTGTTCTTAAAAATGGATTGAACTTCTTGGGCTTTGGAACACAGCTGGACGCTGCAGGCCTGAACCCGTTTACTTGAAACTTAAGTGCTATTCATCTCAACGGACCCTCCAAGTCCATCACGACCGAATTCCCATGCTTTCCCATGGTCCCTGCCTCCAGGGTACCACTTCCAAGGCAAAATGTATAGAAACACCCACATAACCCCAGTTTTTAGATCCCAAAGTAAATGTTTTCACATAGCTGTGGACGGCGCCCAAGCCAGTGTCTATAAGTTGACATTTCTGGAAGCGTTTGCATCTTTACATTATATTTTGTTTACACAATATGCTATACAACTGGAAGAAGCCGCCATCGAAGCCAGCTCCACCTTTGACCCCCTTCCAGAGCTGCCTTTCAGAAATGGATCTTCCTTTCACCACCCCCTTCTCGAACACCATCCACATCAAACCGTTTTCAAAATCAGGAGCTACTTTGAAGCCTGCGGTCCTTCTTCTAGAGTTTACTTAAGAACATCACAATGCAAGGGAAACACTCTCTTTGTGCCCTGCCGTCACCCCTCCTTCTCCCTCTCCAATTTTAACTTACAGCGCAATCCTAACCTGGAGTTAGGCCGGCAAAGTTGGGCCAGCACAAGGGCCACTGTAAAGCATGTTGGGAACATTCACAGACGGGCGCCATCCTCCTTGACTCCCAGAGTGGTCCAAACATGCTTTATGGTGTCCCTTGTGCCAGCCAAACTTTGATGGCCTAACAGTGCCGGCCTAACTCCAGGTTTGGATTGCGCCCTTAAGCACAGAAGCTCAGGCTTCAACTAATTGCATTTCAATATTTGCAGCGCATCTTTGGAAACCAGTTTCCCTTCCATTTGACTAACACTGCCACTGGCTGGCTTGGCGATCAGATGCAAAGTGTTCATAACGGCCATGCAGCTTCTCCAAGACTGGAGCGTGGATTAACTCGGAAACATGCTGGGAGCTTGAAGGCCTTTGTTTTTGGAACCATTCCCTCGATTTCATTAGGATTTGTTTTATTAAAACATTATATGCTGCCTTTCAGTCCCAAGTGGGCCCCTTGAGCAGCTTACCACAATCACATGTGAAATAACATCAGAACCTGTCACATTAAGATGTAATAATAAACCAGAGGAAAAATCAGCAGCAGGAACATAAAGGCAGCAAAGGAAGGTGGTGAAAGGGAATAAAATTAGTCTAAACTCAATGCATGGTGATGCTGAGTGAACTTCACAATATATTAAAGTACTAATAAAGAAGGAACCAAATGGCACTCCCAGGATCCCACGACCTAGGCATTGCAACTGAAAAGCCAAAAACCAGAAGTGAGTTCCGACTGCGAGTTCCAATCTGCAGAGCTCACTTCTGCAGAGGAGAGGTTTGTGGAAGGGGCTACGAACATCCAGCACCCTCCGGAAGGCCTCATGTCCCCCCGGTACCTTTTCATGCCCCTGGGTCCCTGCAGGGTGGAGATTGCTATGAGCATCCCCCCTCTCCCAGTTCCCCCCCCCAAAAAAATACATACCAGCGGTCCTCGAACTCCCAGAGAGTTTAAAGACCGCTGCCTTAGGGAAAGAGATGGAGGAAGAAAATGAGGGCAAGGGAGTTCAATTATCACAAATCATAAAGCAGGTCATGGCAGAGTTTCTTTCTGTCTGAGAGTTGATTGGTAGGAAGGGTTTTCAATCAACCCGTGAGTTCCAATTGCAAATCGGAGCTCACTTCTGCAGAGGGAAGGCTTGTGAAGGCAAACTTCTAGCACCCTCCGGAAGGCTTCACGACCCCCGCAGGTACCTTTACATGCCCCTGGGTCCCCGCAGGACCATGATCACTACTATGCTGCCCGGGCACCCATTCCTAGGCCACTCCCCCTTAAGGGGGAATGGCCTTTTTTTTGCTCTCAGTGGTGGGTTGTGACCCACAATCTGAAGAGCACCACCCTCAGGAAAGCCTCTGCATCAGATTCAATGGGAAAGAGGTTTTTCTGAGACATGTTGAAATCAGTGTCATTGCAAACCGACTGTGTGACCAAGCTGACTGGTCATTTTGAGCGCAATCCAGAGCATTCTGTAGGCTGGAACAAGTCCCTTCTGCTGGCCCAGGAGTGTCACAACAGTGCCGTAAGACATGGTTGTGCACCTCCTCAGGATGTTCTTCCAAACCATCACACTATTCCTCCACACCATCCAGGGATGGGAAGTTTGTGCTGGCCAAGGGTGACAGGCATGGGAGGGTCGGGGCAGCCGGAACAAGGGTGGAACGAAGGTGGATTGGGGCAGGGGGACAGGGCCTGGGAGGAAGGTGAGACCAGGATCCAGCACTTAGGTCAGATCTTAACCCTCTTCCTGAGCAGTCTGGTGTTACACTGGCCTGATTGGATCTGTGCCAGTCATTTCGCTGGCGCAGATCAGAGTAGCCCCATTGCAGTGGCTTGGGCATTACCCAGGGTAAGGAGACATAAGCCCCCTGACTCCAGGTTGTGCTGCTGCCACCTCCAACCCTGCATTGGATACAGTGCAGACCAGCTGGCCTGCTTGTTCCAGCTCCGGAGAGGATTGGGCTGCCTGTGGCTTTGTTGTCTTCACCCTGGACTGTAACCCTAGCCAGCCCACCTATTGGGATTGGCATACACAGATGATTGGGATCCAGCCCCCCTTGAATAGATCAGAGGGCAGGTAGGGACCCCAACTCCAGGTGTTTTCCAACTTGGCTCAGGGATCATACAAAGGACACCGTTTGGACCATTCTCGGAGCACACAGACGTGAGCCATCCTCCCTGACTCTGAGAGTAGTCCAAAAATGCTTTATGGTGGCCCTTGTGCTGGTCAAACTTTGCAGGCTTAGCTTATGCCGGCCTAACTCCAGTTTAGGATTGCGCTCTAAATTGCTTTCTGAGGATTAGAAAGGTATGATGAACTGACCTTGAAGTCCATACAGTTGGGGAACAGTGAGATTTAGATGGAATTAAACCAGTGGTATTCAAACTTTTTAGACCAGGAACCACTTTTTAGAATGGCACTTGTGACAGGACCCAGCAGAAGTGATGTCATTAACCTGGAAGTGATGTGGTAGCAGGAAATGACATCATCAAGCAAGAAGTCCTATCACTGTAACAATAAAATGACACTCCTGAAATGCAAATTGGCATTCGTGGACTGCAGGAATTGTACAACTATGAAACATCCCTGACAGAAAGCAAGATTAGGATAATATATTATGTAAAAGCCCTGAACTAAAAACAATTAAAAAAAAAAAAGCCCTCACTTGAAAATTTAAACTGTTAATATTCACAAAAGGACTATAGCCAGAATAAGGTCTGCAGTTTCCAAGATGGCTGCTCCCAGCTTTCCACGACCCACCTGACATCATGTCGCAACCCACCAAATGGGTCCCAACCCATAGTTTGAATAACACTAGGCCCCTTTGCAAGTGAACGGTTAATGAGATGCAGTGGTCTTCAAACTTATTTGTGCCATGAACCCGATAGCTAGCTAGCTAGCTAGCTAGATCAATCAATCAATCAATCAATCAATCAATCGTTGGGGACCCACCACCAATCCTGTCTCCTGTCACCAATCCTCCCAGACTTGATCTACCCAATTGCCACCACCCATCTTCACAACAACCTGAGGTAGCAGCCTGAGCAGGGCTGGCCTTAGAAGCTGTGGAACAAGACAGCGAAAGTGTGCTGGATTATATCAGATCCTCAATTTTATTAAGGCAATACCATGATTAGATTAGATTCCTCTCTTGCTGCAAGCTTGGAAAGTTTGCCACAACCCTCAAAATGAGGCGTTGCGACCCCTTTGGGGTCCTGACCTGCAGGTTGAAGAACACTGAACTGGAGGATAAGAAAATTGAAATGTATAAGCCAAATTGTCAAATAACAGCATTTTTTAAAAAAATGCAAGGCCTCAGGGCTTGTATGGGAAACTCGGTTTGTAAAGCCATTTGGATCACAGTCAAGATATTCTCAGCACTGCTCTCAAGCAATGACACATTTCAAGAGAATTTGTAACCATAAGAACACTGTGATAAATTGTAATCATAGCAGGATCCAGCTTTGTGGGAGGTGCCCAATACACAGACATCATTTATAGGTTCCCAGTATGACCTACGTCTAAAAGACATTTTAATGATAACAAGGGAAAGTAGATGGATTGTCTTCACCGAGTGTTGAAGGCCCTGCTTGTTGTCATCCTCAGCTTCTATAAAGACCAGAGATTTTCAGAGGGACTCATCTGTCTCGCTATCAGCCTGCAATACCAAAAGGACGGAACTATCCAAGATAAAACATGCCAGAGAGAGACATTCACGCCTCAGAATTTCCTGTGGGAGTCTGACCCAAACAAAGCAATATTAATAAATAAAAATTATGGAGCTTTGTGGTCTTCAGAAATGACTGTGCGGTGAAGTTTTACCCTTGAATTCTTATAACCTCAATGAGTTTTCTCAGGCGGTTCAAACATTCTTCTCTGAAACTGGTCAGAGTGTTAGGCCTCCCCACGGGGACAATTGTTTTAAATTACATTAAAGGCTCAAAGGCTCTGAGAGACATCCAAGATGAGGAGTATAATTTGCTAAATATTTTAACTAATGTGGGATCTGGGAGTCCCACGTATCCTCGGACGTTGAAAATACTTGACAAATAGAGGAAATCTGGAAGTGTTTTGCCATGATACTCCCTTGCTTTTATAGATTTTTGTTTTCAAAGTCCTAAAAAGCAGGGGAGGGGGGAAATAACACAGCCTGATTCAAATTTGTCAGTGTGTGTTCGCACCCTCAGGGTGATGGTACTTTGGAACTGAGTGGCTAGAAAGGGGAAAGGCATTGTGAAACATCAAGCAATTTGCATTTCCGTTCCGTAGAAGTTCAACAAGATCCTCTCACATCTCAGTATCTCAAAATGTTTCAGTGAACCTGCACACATTTAAATGACCATAGGCAATAAATGACGTAGGCAAGAGCAATAATTGTTTGTGGGCAGTGGTTCTCTCCTACAATAATTGTTGTAGGGCAGTGGTTCTCAAACTGAGTCGGGACCCTTTGCATTTCAGGAGTGTCATCTGATTATGTCACAATGACGGCACTTCCTGCTTGATGATGTCACTTCCGGCCATAATATCACTTTCAGATTAATGAAATCACTTCAGTCACAAAGAAATTTCTGTAAGCTACAATTTTTTTAAAGAAACAGGCTTGATTGTTCTTCCTGTTTAGCAAAGCACCCCTCCCCTTTGGAATAGATTCTCCACTTTAAGAATTTGTTCTTTTGCATCAAAAGTAGAAAGCCAGCGTGATGCAGTGGTTAACATGCTGAACATAATCATGAACGTTTTAAGTTTGAATCCTCCCCTTGGTGAATTGGGTACCAATTGAAAAAGCTCCAAAAGACTCAAGTCAAAAATAGACTTTGGCTTATTTGATTATGCAAATATTCCATTTTGCACCCTGACCATTAGAATAAAAGAGAATTGTATTGCTTCTGAGATTTTTAAAATTCACCAGGTCAGCTGCAACTATACAAGATGATCAACAGACTAAGAGCGCAATCCTAAACTGGAGTTAGGCTGGCATAAGCTAAGGCAGCAATATTTGGCCAGCACAAAGGCTACCATAAAGCATGTTTGAACTACTCTCAGAGTCAGGGAGGATGGCTCACGTCTGTGTGCTGGCCTCTCTGACTCTGAGAGTGGTCCAAACATACTTCTTGGTGACCCTTGTGCTGGCCAAACTTTGCTGGCGTAGTTTATGCCGGCCTAACTCAGTTTAGGATTGCACTCTAAAACGGCACTTGGTATATTCTAATGAAAATATGCAGATGGCTGCCATTTGTTTTGTACTCTTGTGATTGGTCAAATGAAGAAGGAACAAATTCCCTTCAGTAGGAAAAATGAGTAAGTGTGCATAACTTGGTCATTGATATTTCCCAATACTCAGTGTTTGTTTCAGTGCCCATGAGGTGCTCATAAGCAAGTAGGTCTTGCTCCTCAATAAAAATCACTCTTGATGGTTGGTTTCTATCACTACATTACTACTTGAATGGGTCAGTATTATTACATTGTGCAAAGACAATGTACTGGATATGAACATTTTATTTAACTTGCAAAGAGTCTAATATTTATTTATTTATTTATTTATTTATTTATTTATTTAAGAGATTTCTACCCCGCCTTTCCTCTGCCAAGGCAGATGTCCAAGGCGGCTTACAATATTAAAAAGGATAAAAATAAAGTATAACAGTTAACATTAAAAACAGTATTAAACAATAAACAATCAAGATTAAAAAACACAAACAATTTAAAAACAATTAAAAAATAAAATAAGACACAAGCCCCGTGGATCATAATAACCAGCCAGCCAACCTGTCAACAATTAAAAGCTTTTTGGAATAAAAAGGTCTTCAGCCCCCGCCGAAATGTAAACAGAGAGGGAGCAGTTCTCAATTCGAGGGGAAGGGTGTTCCAGAGTTGGGGGGCCACCACCGAGAAGGCCCTCTTCCTGCCGCCACTCCTCTTACTTCTCCTGGTGGCGGCACAGTCAGAAGGGCCCCCCCAGATGATCTAAGAGTACGGGTTGGATTATATAGAAGGAGGCGGTCCCTCAAATACCCCGGACCCGAGCCGTAAAGGGCTTTAAAAGTCAAAACTAGCACTTTGAATTGGGCCCGGAACAGAACCGGCAGCCAGTGTAGTCGCCGAAGCAGCGGCTCGACAGAGTCAAACCGACGTGCCCCAGCAACCACCCGAGCCGCCGCGTTCTGTACTAGTTGTAATTTCCGGACCGTCTTCAAAGACAGCCCCACGTAGAGCGCATTGCAATAATCTAATCTTGATGTCACTAGGGCATGGGTCACTGTGGCCAGGTCCGCACAGCTCAGGTACAGCCGCAGCTGGCGGATCAGCCGAAGCTGAGCAAAGGCTCCCCTGGCCACCGCCACCACCTGGGACTCCAGGTGTAGCTGTGAATCCAGGAGAACCCCCAAGCTGCGAACCTGCTCCTTCAGAGGAAGTGCGACCCCATTCAGAGCAGGACGATAGTCCAATACCCGAGCTGTGGATTTCCGAACCAAAAGCACCTCTGTCTTATCCGGATTTAATTTCAGCTTGTTCGCCCGCATCCAGCCCCCAACTGCCTCCAGACAGCGATCCAGGACCTCAACCGCCTCCTCAGAATCAGGGGGAAAGGAGAGATAAAGTTGGGTGTCATCAGCATATTGATGGCACCCCACTCCGAACCCCCGGATGACCTCTCCCAGCGGTTTCATGTAGATGTTAAACAGCATGGGGGATAAGATGGAACCTTGCGGCACCCCGAACCTAAGAGGTCGGGGTGCCGAACAAGAGTCCCCCAGCACCACCTTCTGGGATCTGTCAGCCAGGAAGGAGCGGAACCACTTCAAAACAGTGCCTCCAAGCCCCAACCCGGCCAATCGACCCAGAAGGACACCATGGTCGATGGTGTCGAAAGCCGCCGAGAGGTCCAGCAGGACTAACAGGGTCGCACTTCCCCCGTCCATCCCCCGGCGCAGGTCATCCACCAAGGCAACCAAGGCAGTCTCCGTCCCGAACCCCGGCCTGAAGCCAGATTGGAATGGGTCCAGATAATCCGTTTCCTCCAGAACCCTCTGAAGCTGGGACGCCACCACCCGCTCAATCACCTTGCCCAGAAATGGGATATTGGATACTGGCCGAAAGTTGTTTAAATTTATTTGGAGAATAAAATAATTTTAAACATTAGAATATCTCTCTCTCTCTCTCTCTCTCTCGCTCTCGCTCTCGCTCTCGCTCTCGCTCTCACTCTCTCCCCATTAGTACAATACCATCTCATTTCTTTGGGTTCACATTTCCCACAGGACATCATCTAATTGCTTCTTGACTGACCCTCCACCTTGTCTGAACAACTTTGCCCCTAAGGTCACATCACTAATCCATTATTTTCATAGTGGGGAAAAAACACTTCCTAAGAGTAAGCTTCTGTTCCTATTGACACAGAAATTAGAACTGATTGAAAGGAAATGATTCACAAAACTCGATCCAAGCATCCCCACTTCGGCTGACACAAGTCACTTGCTTTGGCCAAGCACTGTCACGAAAGTGTCGTAAAGCACATTTGCGCCAGTGCTTCTGGTGCATGGCCGACGCAGGCAGTTGCATCAGACATGCAATGCCAGAGGAAGCCCCAGTTAAGCCTATTCTTGGAGCGGAAAGGCAGGAGGGAGGGTGGAACAGGGCAGGGAAAGTGTTCTGGCAGGTAGGGTGCCCCAGGGAGGAGGGTGGAGCCTCCAAACAAGGGTGGTGCATCCAAACCCTTGTCTCCAGGCCATGCAGCCCTGATTCAGGCCGCCACCGTATGTTCGGACTTGTGCCTGCTAAGTAGCAGGCGCAAATCTGAGCAGCCCCATCAGAGTGGCTGGTGCCTACCCTGGGTGCCTACCCTTGCCATGTGGAGGCTCCAGCCCGCTCCCAACCTGAGTTGGATACAGCATGGGCCAGCGGGTCTACCTGTTCCAGTGCAGGGTAGGATTGCGCTCAGTGGTGGGAGTCAAATAAATTAACAACCGGTTCTATGATGTCATAGCCGGAGCCAAAAAAAACCCCGAAGCCAGCCGAGGTAAGCGAGTGGGCAGGGCCCGGTCATTTAACAACCGGTTCTATAGAACCTGGGCGAACCCCCTGGATCCCACCATTGATTGCGCCCAGAGCTACTTGCATGTATGGGAAACCTGATATGTGAACACATCACTATATCCAAGGTTCATCACAGCGTATCAGTTGATGAGACATATCTGAATAATAAGGAAGACGGTGCGTTTGAACAGCACAGAGTAACTTTCCCTTTCCAGCAAAGCAATCATGCACACACGTTGGAGCTTTCACGCCAATGATCAACTGTAATGCCAATGACCTTCCTCTGCAATTTATCCAGTGCAGTGTTTCAAATTACTGATTTGCTTGCCAGCAATTCCAGTCCCTATCCAAGGGGGAGTTTATCTTGTCTGTTTTTATTGTTCACTCACACAGCTACAGTATACATGGGCCACTTGCTCAGAGCACAAAAGAAATCAATGAGTTAGTGATTCCAGTTTTGTTATGCTTGGAAAAGAGTTTTTCCCACCCAGAGAGATGCATTTTCCAAAGAGATTTTTGTGCGTGCGCGTGTGTGTGCCAGCATGATAGTATAAATTGAATATGATGATGAACATATTGATGGACAGCACAATCTTATCTTGGGCGTATGGCAGTAGAGCTCACAATCCATGGCCGTAAATCCAGCTACAGTGGTGTGAAAGATGCATTGCTGTTGGGCACCTAGGATCCACTCGAGTAAATATCTGGAGATGCATGTACCCACACAGGCCACACCAGAGCAAATAAGGTGGTAAAATGAGTAGCAGGTTGTGTGCAGTTTAGGGGAGGAACCAATGTTGGCTTGAGGGTTCAGGGGTGGATCTTGGTGGCTTCCCAAGATTTCCCAGCTTCAATCCACCCCTAACTCTCCTTGGACATTCATGAGCAATGGATCCAAGAACACCCATTGATGGCCAGGTGGCCTATGGAGAGGTAAGAAAAAATATTTTTATTTACCTCTCCCAGGTTTTCTGGTCACCCTCTCACAACAGCAAGTGGTGCTGCATGCTATGGGCTGGTGGGGGATAGGATGGGCTGTTAAAAAACAACCACTACCACCACCCACCAAAAGACATGTTTTTGCAAAAGTTAAACACTTCTGGACATGTTTCCCTTCCATATGCTAAAGAATTACTGTACCTCTCTTGTTAGCACTCTCTTCACAGTATTGCAACCTTAAAGTAGCACCTCTACATTGCCTCTATATGTAATGTGGGTATCAACAGAGTCTTTCTGCTAGAAGAACTGTCAGCTGATTTTCTTTTCTTGAAGGAGGACTTCAAGATGGAGAAAGGACCAGTGCATCCATCCATCCATCCATCCATCCATCCTTCCATCCATCCATCCATCCATCCTTAGGGGAATTTAGCAGGCAGGAGGTATCTTCGGGGTAAGGGTGTTGTCCCCTTGCCCCTTGGAAAGATCCAGCCCACACAATGGATCTACTGAGACCTACCTGCATGAGCTGTATGTCTGCTGTAAGTCCATGTCTATCTGTGTCAGTAGAGCAGACCCTGGAGGGGGGATAGAATGTGACATGTGCAAGTGCCATGAACAATCCCCTCCTAGGCCCACCCCACCCACCCCCTACCCCTTATAGCCCTTCCCCCCTCCCCACCTCCTGCCTCCCACCAGCCCTGCATGGACCAGAGGCCATCCTCCGCAGGTATCCTCTGCTGTGCCAGTGCATATGCAAAGTCCTTGGCCTTTGCACTCACATGCCCAGCCACCACACTGTCACCAAGTGCTTTATGGTGCTTTTGCGATGCGCAGAGGCCTGGCAAGCCAGTGGAATGCACACGATGCTGGCGCGCACTTAGATAGGATTGGGCCCTAGATGAGTCTTTAAAAGTGCTCAAAAATGCTCCTGCACGGGAGATAGGAAATCTTATTACTCATCGTCAAGTGATGAGTAATACTCTTCTTCATTAATTGCTAATGGCATTCAAACAACACTAGTTCCACACTGCAGTCACAACTGACATGCTAGGTGGGGGTAATTCTGGGACAAAATCACATTGTCACAATGACAGAATATTGTGCTTTGGATTAATAGGAAATATGCACTATCCCAACACAAAAAAGTACCACCAGGTAGAAAGACCCTTTCCCATGCACCAAATCAGTGACACCAAATCAATGAAATTGAGGCATTCGCTGTGCTGAAAATCATGGCCTGAGAAAATCATTTTATGATAGAAGAAAATGGGAGAGGGCCCAGTTTCTGTGAGGAAGTCCGTCTTCTTGTGAACAAGAGGAAAGCCTCGAGAGTAAGCCTAAAGCAAACAACAAAACAAGGTCTTATGTTGTACATACTGACAAGAGGGCAGTCAGTGGGATGAACATGTTTCATCCCAAGTATCCAGTATCACTCCCAAAGGACATGCTGGAAGCGGAAAGAGGAAGCATCGAGTTAAGATCTGACTGACATCAGAAAGAACTTGGAGAGATGAGATAGACAACAACACATTAACAAACGCAAGTCCCAGGTGTGTGTGTAGGGGAAGAGGGTGCTGCAATCACAAACATTCTATAGGCACCAGAATTTCAACACTTTAGAACTAATTGATCATTGGCACAACTATACACGTTTTGTATGTGCATGTGCATTCACAGCAAACCAGAGTTTGGGCAACATTTACAACTTTTGTAAGGTAACTAAAGCTTTCTATTTTTTTTTTTACCATGCTGAACTAATAGTATTATTAAATTAAGGTCGTCGTCATCATCGTCGTCATCATCATTATCAAGATATCACCTCACAAGTGATATAGCAGCTGTTTGTTTTTAAAGGCAACATAAGGAGATTTCATCAAGGATTTCCTGCATCTTGGTCCAAATGCACATGGCTCAGTTCCTGCAGGGATTCAATGCAACTATTCAACATAGTACACATAATGATGTGTAATTGGATACAATATCTGCATATCTGCGCATGAGTTCAGATTTGTGCACCATTAAAATCGTAGACACATCTTCAATAATTGGTGAATGATCCCTCCACCGTTTCAACCACGCATTCTGTTCTTATCTTACACTGTCCCTTCTTCCTACATGGGCTGTTGATTTTTTATTTATTCCTCAATTCAATCCCCCACCCCATCCTACTCAGTGCAGTTGTGTTGCTGGAGCATGCACTGCATTCTATGGTGGGGTGAAAAACCAGACAGCCTGGGAGATGTAAGTAAAAATACTTTCTACTTACCTCTCCGGGGGCTGTTTGGCCATCAATGGATCTACTGGGACCGACACCAGCTATTTGTGCAACTTCAAGGAGAGGCAGGGAGCATGTCTGGCAGGGGAAACAGGGATAGGATCTGATGTACACTAGGGCTGCCCAGTTTCAACCCCTCTCACCATGGAAATGCCCCCAGCCACCACCTTATCTGCATCGGTGTGGTGTACGGGAGCTGCTCGCATGCGCACAGGTTCCCTGCCATTTGTGCCAGCAGCCCTGCAGCACACAACAGTGGTATGCCTTTTACAATGCTATGAAAGGACTTATGGCAGCAGATCGCAAGATCAGCCACCTAAGCCCTCAATAAGATTGATCTGGGTTTTTTTGTTTGTTTGTTTGAGGAACTATGCCTGTTCAGTTTTTTTCCTTTAAAAAATAAGATGAGACCTAGATCGATAGATCAATCAATTGAGCTAGCTAGCTAGCTAGTCACATTAAATAACCAGTATTCTTTCAAAATATGTAGAAATACTTACAAATGATAGAATTAAATCCAACATGTAGAACTGAAATATATGCAGCAATTAGACGTGAAATATTGAACACCAGAAAGCATGAGAATGATATACTAAAAGCTTCCCGTGAAAATCTTGCAAAAATCAAGAGTTTCACACAACTTTGGAATTTTTTTCACATCATATAGTAAGACACATATTATTTATGCATTTACGGGCCCTTAAGGGAAACAGGTTATATTTGTACTTTATACACAAAAGAAATTCTTCCTGTAAAAGAAGTATTGAAGTGCAGAAGCGACTGTGCCTTTAAAATAATGGCACATCTGCAAAACAGGCAATAAAAGCCAACTATTAATTAACTGTGAAGGGTTCTGTTAATCCAAAACTTTGGCTGTATATTTAGGGCATGATTCATAGTTCATGATCCTTCATTTCAACCTTCCAAAGAACTCAGTGTCTGTTCCTCCTTTCCAGATTTCCTTCCTTCTATACTAATAAACTTTTGTGAAAAGACTTTTTTAAAAAGTTGTTTCTCATTGCAACTATAAAATGACCTGTTTGTAGTAATTAATTCGCAATTCATCCTTTTTTCTCTTTTACAGTAGGTTTATGAGATTGGACTAAAGATTGCAGAAGTTGCATCAATGACATGCTGTAGAGGGACTGTCATAATTCAGGGCGCAATCCCGGGCCCTACGTAGCGCTGATGCAAATGCAGACGTAGCCCTACCTAGACTCTGGTGCCTCCTCTGGTGCTCCGGGCAGGTTCCAGTGGCCTCCCAAGCTGTGTTGGATACAGCACAGGCCCTCAGATCTGCCTGCTCTAGCGCAGTTTAGGATTGGGCTGCCCGTATTAACAGCACATACTTTGCATGCAAGAGATCCTAAGTTAAACCTTTTTAAATCTTTGGTATCTCCCGGTGGCATTGGAAAGTCCCCGGTCTGAAAACCTGGAGAGCCACTGCAAGTTAGTTCAGGCAATATAGTAGATGGGCCGATGATCTGAACATCCATGGCTTCCTTATCAGTTTACTCCAGCGGTTCTCAAAACTTTTGGACCAGGACCCACTTTTTAGAATGAAACTCATGTTGGGATCCACCAGAAGTGATGTCTTAACCTGGATGTCATGGCTGGAAGGGTCATCATTAAGAAGGAAGCGCCGTCATTGTGACATCATAAAATGACACTCCTGGAGTGCAAACTGGCATTCTTGGACTGCAGCAGTTGCACAGCCGGGAAGCACCCCTGACAGAAAGCAAGTATCGGACAAAGTATTATGTAAAAGCACTGAACTAAAAACAATTTTTTTTCAAAAAAAACAACTCTCACTTGAAAATTCAAACCGTTAACACTCACAAAAGGAATATGCAGACCTCACAAGTAAGGTCTGCAGCCTCCAAGATGGCTGTTCCCATCTTTCCGTGACCCACCACGTGGTTCCCAACCACAGTTTGAAACAGTGGTTTACTCACTAGGCTAGGGCATCCATCTTTGTTAGGAACATGAGCAAACCCAGAGGTGAGCCTGGACTGACATTCTGGGGTGATGGTGACGACATGGAGAGAAGAGAAACCAGGGGTACATACTCAAGACGATGGAATGCAGGTTAGGTACTACTTAAAACCTTGTAACCTCCTCATCAAACTCAATCAAAGAAAGAAATGTGTGGATGTTATGGTTTATGTCTCAGTGATCAAGTAGGAGTGGAGGAGAACAGTCTCCAATTGAAGAAGAGGCCTAGTGAGAGCTGCTTTAGAGCTCTCTGCCATCACCTTCGCCATCAGAGGTGGCGGGAGGCTGCCGCGGGGGACGGAGAGCACGGCAGGTGCTGGATACGGTTGGACGCAGTGGCACGAAAAACCTGCATGCTTTTTGGCCCCCTGCCATCCCTTGTGCTCTGATCACTCCTAAAGGGAGCTACTCCAGGCACTGGGATGTGTGGCCAGGTGACACACAGGGGCTGGGCGGCCATGGTGGGGACGCAGTGATGTTGCCCCACTCCAGGTGCACTGCAAGCCAAGTACGGTGCTGAGTACAATGGCGATATGTCTGGCAAGGTACCCATGAAAAAAGAGTGCCATGGAAACCTGGCAGAGAACAGGAATTTCTTTCAATGAAACTTCTAAGGCAGGAAAAAGGAAAATCTATTGTGCTCTTCCATGATCATTGGAAAGTGTATCTACTGAGCGTCTCTTTCCCACAACCTTGCATCTTACTTTCTTCAGCACACTGCAGCAGATGTCCACATGTGTCACTGCATGTTGCCAGCTGTAGTTAAATGCCACTGCACAGTTTTCTCACCAGAGTTTTGGGGCAAAGCGCCATCCGCGTCGAACATCACTTAATTCAAAGAAAAGCCAAACAACATGTAAGGCAAATATAGCACCAGGGAACATGAGAAAAAGCAAGGCTGGATCCTACTTGGACAATACATCTTGAGTACTGCACATGTATAGCTGCATTTATTGTGGGTCATGCAAGAAGTCCGTTCAGATTTTTTTTAGGAAAAAAACCTTGGCTGCTCCAAGATTACTGACCAAAAGAGGAATGTCGTGGGGGGACCTCTTTGGGCCAACCCTTCAACAAATAGCCAACTTCTAAGTCAGTTGTTTTTGAGGCTTAACTAAACCTTGACATCCTCCCCACAAGTATCTTTTCTAGAGATTTATTTCCACCTAGGGACTTCAGAAAAGGCAAAAGTATTTCCGCTTTCTTTTTGTTTAGCATTGTATTATCAGATTTCCTGACATCTCCTAAACATAGTAGAAAACCATCCTAGTCTTGCAATTGCTTTCTTCTGTTCGAGTATCTGTGTTACATTCATGGTTGTTTTAAGGAGAAATGGGCAGGTATCATGCAAAACATCTCTATAATATCGGTAGGGTCAAATTTTTAACTCTGGAAAACTTTGCTCTCACAATCCTAACCAGTCCCTTTGACTTTGCAAAGACAGTTTCAGACCGCACCCATGCAACTGTATTTTAAAATTCCCCATCTTGGAATGATATCACTTTGGAGAAAACATACTTCCATTTTTATATTGCCCTTGCTGTAAAGATTTTTCCATCTTGCCTTTGATTTTTTGAACCAAGGCAGCTCGCATCCATCAGTGAAATATAATAATGCGGTAAAACCCAACATTTAAAAAGATATCACACACCCCTATCCCCTCCAAAATCTAACCTACAACCACAGTTGCAGCCATAACAAGCAATAACCAAATAATTTGGTTGGAGACTTGATGGTAGTTCCAATCCAGTTTTTGTCTGAGAGCGCAATCCTAAACTGGAGTTAGGCCAGCATAAACTAAATCCATAAAAGTCCTAACTTTGCTGGAGTTAGGCCAGCAAAAGACCACCATAAAATGTTTTTGGATTACTCTCGGAGTCAGGGAGTATGGCTCACGTCTGTGTGCTGTGTGCACATCTGACTCTGAGATGTCAGACATATTTTACGTGGCCCTTGCGCTGGCCAAACTTTGCTGGCTTAGCTTATGCCAGCCTAACTCAGTTTAGGATTGCGCCCTGAGAGAGGCGATAGATGCCATTTATCCCATTGTTTGACGGGCTACAAATGCACAGAGTCAGGAAAAAGCAACCTTCATGTGAAAAGGTGAACAATTTTATACCCAAATGTATTGAGGTTTTGTTGTGGTGGCAATAGCAGTTGGGGGAATATAGAGAAAAAGGTGGAAAACAACTTGAACAGAAATAAAGAAGGCATGGAATTTTGTCAGCAAAGAATCGTTTAGGAAGTGCTGTAACTTGGGTCAGGTTAACTTTTCATTATGAGAATCCTCTCCATTGAGTCATACGATGCTACTTTCTGATGCGTTTCAGCACAGGCCTATGCATGTTTACTCAGAGGTCTCATTGAATTGAATGAGACTTGCTCCAAGGTAAGTGTGGATAGAATTGCAGCCTCAGGAACAAATCCTATCCAATTTTCCAACCCTGGTGTAGCCATTCCAATGGGGTGTGTGCTGCATTCTGTAGCCTAGTGCTAGCACACAAAGGTCTATCAGCACCTGTTTCCTGAGATCCTATAGCTGGGGGGTGAATGTGGGATGGCTTGCATGTGCTCCACCACTGAGCTATGGGCCTCGCACGCCCCTTGCTCCAGCATGCCAACAGCAAGGAACTGAACTTGTATCATTACCGACATGCTGTTCAAGTACTGTTTATGAAACTCAAGGTTACACTTTATAGGCGGAACTTGCTAAGCTAAGCTTGCTTAGCACCACATAGTGCAAGATGAAAAGAAAAAGATTGTTTTTCAGACGTTTCATTTCTCAGTTGCCAGTTGCTAATTCTTGAAGTTCCTTGCCGTTCTGAATGGTTTTCAAAACAAATCAACAGACACATGAGAGTCTCGGATTATTTTTGGCTAGGGCTGGATAAATGAATAGCCCCAAATGTTTCTGGCGCTGTGCCAAGTATCTGTGAGCATGTGTATCTTAAGAGCAGTGGTTTTTTTTCTCCAAGAAACCTTGAAGTTTGCCCTAGATGTATGTTTCTGATACAGCCATCCATTACTATAGTCAAAGGAACTGCCTTTATAAAGGTTGATAGAGGGCAGTCAAATCTTTTGCACTGCTTAAAATTATATCATTAGGTGTCTGCCTATGGGCTGACTTGTTCTCAAGCCCCCAAAGCTAAACACAGCTGAGATCTAAATCCCCTGACAAATGAAGGAAATGTGCAAGGATCATGAATAACACATGGCAAATGGAATTTCTAAACATCACTCTGCCACGCAGCATACACCTGATAAATGACAGTCTGCAATAATACTGGTGAAAAGATACTGGACCCAGACCCCCCCGCCCGGTATCACAGCAGAGCCTTTACAGAAAATGGCAATACACATTTCAAAAGTGCCAATGAGGCTTTTTCCTCTCAGTTGCACTCACACGACTGCCTTAGGGCGCAATCCTAACCTGGAGTTAGGTTGGCACAGTTAGGCCAGCAAAGTTTGGCTGGCACAAGGAACACCGTAAAGCTCATTTGGACCACTCTGGGAGTCAGATGGTGCACGTCTGTGTGGTGGCCTCTCTGACTCCGACAGTGGTCCCAACATACTGTACAGTGTCCCTTGTGTTGGTCAAACTTTGATGGCCTAACTATACCAGACAAACTCCAGGTTAGGATTGACTCCACAGTCACGTACAGATGAACTCCCTGAGAGTATACACTAGCATAGGAGAAGGTTGGCCTAGGCATATTCCAACCTAGGAATATGTTGGAATCAAAATCCCAAATCAAAACCTGCGTCAAAGGCAAATACTGCATAACACATGCAAAGTAATCCAGTTTTATTCATCTTATGGTCCAATCCTATGCTCACTAACACAGGCAGAAGGGGCATGCATACTGTTGCAAACGTGTTGGAAGGCATGTTGCGGCAATGTGGAGGCATGTGGCACCGGTGGCAAGGCCCAGAAGGCCTATCCTCCCCCGCTCCAGGCCTGAAAGCTTGACAGGGGACAGCCAGGATTTGCCCGATGATATTGCTGGCACTGCTATTGCTGGGGCCTTACCCAGGGTAAGGGAATAGATGTCCCCTTACCCAGAGGAGACCTCCAGCAGCCTTTATTCCCATGCTGGATGGAGCCTGGATCACAGCTTGGGACTTTTGTTAGGATTGGGCTGTTATTTTTAATATTTAAAAGCTATTTATATTGCTCTTGAACCAAATGTTTAGGACCCTCGTAAGGGAAGAAACAAAACCCCAGTTAGTTTGCATAATGCGTATTGCACTTGCTGTCTACAGAGGAGCACAAGGTGCTAGGCAGAGCACAGAAGCATTGCTCCTTGATCACTAGATGAGACGAGTCTTGCTTCTGGAGTTTTTATCAGGGCCACCAATGCATTGTCAAACTTCTTTAAGAATGTTCATTTATTTTCAAATGAAATATTGCTAATCAAATGTGTTGCTTACAGTCATTTGCATGCTGAATATGTACGCCAGTGGCTCTTAACCAGTGGTGGGATTCAAATAAATTAACAACCGGTTCTATGTCCTTCAGGCCGGCCTTCAGGGCCATCCACTGCCTTTCTTCCCTCTCCCAACCTAAAATTAGCAACCGGTTCTGCAGAATAGGTGAGAACTGGCTGAATTTCACCACTGCTCTTAACCCTTTCAGTCTCTGGAGCTGGAGAGTCTCTTACATCTGAAAAAGAGCCTTGGAGAGCCCAGCTGGTGCATGCGTGGAGTCTTGGGGACCTCCAGAGAGCTGGCCCATGCATGGAGTGGCACAACGCTGAGCAGATGGCAGCCACTTTTGGTGTGCTTATGGAACCCTGAGGGGGTCTCAGGGAGCCCCAGGGCTCCTAGGAGTTACTTTGAGAAATGCTGATATATACCTTCGGGGCTGACCCACTGATGACACACCTTGAAGGACTTGCATCAAGTTTGGGGACAGTGAAAGATGGGCTGTACCCCCTCTCCTACATGTTCCCACAGCCTCCCCCCAGCCCATCTGGAGTCTGCACTTTGATCCATTTCCTGCTTGCTCAAAGTGAGCAGTGCAAGGATCTGGGTAGAAGAAAGGGAGATCGCCCTGTGGCAGCCACGTCCACCTCTTCACCACCCCCTTTAAACCCCTGCCACAGCTGCCGCCCCTCTTCCATCTCCCCTTTAAGAAAGCAGCCAAGTGGGCCAGGAGATAGAGAAGCAAAGCACCCACCCTTTCCCTTTCCCCTGACCTCCAGTTTTGGCTGCTTTGGGTTCAGCCTCTGCACTCTGCCTGGGTCCTGTTCAAAATGACCTGGAAAAGAAGAGTATGCTGGGCAAATTAAAGTATAATATGTACTCAGCAGACAGAAAGATTGAGAGAGCGGGGGCGGAGAGAATGAGAGAGAGAGAGAGAGAGAGAGAGAGAGAGAGAGAGGCTACATGCTTAGCGCTGACATGGGGAGGCCCAAGCGTCACCCCTGCATCGGCGCTAAAGCTCTGAAGCCAATGCTACTTGTAGCGTTGGCTTCAGAGCGCCGACAGAAAGCCTCCCTTGCACCAACCGAAGCCGGTCGGCACAAAGGAGGCTCTATCCCATATCAGGACAGGGATTGGTGAGAGGAAGGGAGGCTGGGGGCGGGACTTGGGCGGGATGTGGGCGGGCTTGGGACGTGGCTATATGGCCCCATCTTAAGCCCATCCAAGAGGCCCCAATTCGGGCCGTGCGGTCTCCTCGGATCTGCACCCGCTCTTTAGCGGGAGTACATAGCGTGCGCTCCCTTACCATAGGGAAGGCTCCAGCCTCTGCTATGCAGCGTCGGATATGGTGCTGCCAAGTTGGCCTCACCATTCCAGCGCTGCATAGGATTACGCCCTCAGAGTCAGAGAGGGCAGCACACAGGCATGTGCCATCCTCCTTGACTCTGAGAGTGGTCCAAATGTGCTTTATGGTGGCCATGGTGCCAGCCAAACTTTGCTGGCCTAACTGTGCCGGCCTAACTCCAGGTTAGAATAGCACTCTAAGTATTATGTCCCTGGTGAGTGTGAGATGATGGATCTCTATAAGAGAATAACTAGAGAATAAATCTTTATTTTCTCAGTCATCTCAGTTCCCGTATGCAATCTAATTCATAAGGAGATGTATGCATTTTTCAGATTGAAGGTTCATATTAATGATAAGTGACTTTCACCTTACACTCCAGCTTCAGAACCTAACCTTTGTGTAAGATATGAACCAGAACTGGATTCAGCAGAAGAGAAATCCTACAAACAGGGCATTAGAAGTGTTGCTAGAAGAGTTCCTGTTGTGTCCTTGCACAACTTCCTTCTTGCTGCCACTTGTCCCCAGTTTAAAAAAGGACATGGCCACGTTTTGTAAATTTGTGTGATTGTTCTAGCCTGCAAAATTTGCAAGGTTTATGAGACTGAGTCTCTCACACACCTTAGACTTAGGAGTCTAAAGGAGACATGCCCAAAGGGACTGCAGATTTCTTTTTTTCTTTCTAATTTTTTTGCTGGCTTTCTCCAATAATCACGTCTTCTTCACAGGAAGTACCTCAGTGAAACATCTGTGTCAATTCCAAGACGAGAGGAACATTCAAATATCACATGAAAGCTTTTCTGCGCTGCCAGTTGGTTGCCAAGGACCCGCTCATTCCATCCGCTTGTTCCAGTGTGTAATTGCTATCGAGGAGATAAGCTTTTGGAAGCCAAATATTCCCAGCTGTTGTGACTAGGCCTTCTATAACAGCAGCAGAAGGTTCCCATCTGCAGACAGCAGAATGATCCAGAGCACCCACAGGCATGGCAGTGTCAGGGGAGAGCATATGTTCTCTGTACACAGTAGCAGGGAGTTCAATAGACAGCAATTAGCACCAGCTGAATGAAGATGAACGGTCATATACGTAACCTTAATAAAAATGTCACAGAAGGGGGAAAAAATCTCACCGTATGATCCTTGTTAGGCAGCCTCATTGCTAGAAACGATTTGGTGGTGGTGTGCATTTTTTGTGTCTTCATTTTTCCTACCAACAATGTCAAAGCAGCATTTCATTTCTCTCTCTGTCTCTGTGTGTGTAATTGTCTTTTTTCAAGGATTTATAGGTACGTGTAGCTTGCAAGCCATGTGCAACTTTTCGGCTGTCCGGAAGAGTGCCTTGAGTTTACTGTGCATTGGAAACAGAAGGACCCTTTCCTGTAGTGGTCTAGTTTCAGGCCCACCTCTTTCTCTACTATTTCTATGGCAACCCTGACAATGCTATGTCCACTGGTGTCCCCCCCCCACAAACTGTTCTACTTGACAAGACCCCAGGCACCACTATAAATCTACAGCCTTCTCTTTTGTACTATGTTTCCCCTGCCATCTCATCCTTCAAACTGGACTTGCTCACCAAATCCAAAAGCTCTTTGTCAGTGGTGATCTAGTGGAGTTCCTGGGGAGGAGGGAAATATTAAGTTTTGCAGGAGCCTGAACTCCTGTGTAAAGCAGCCTCTTCCCCCCTTGGAGGCTAAAAGCAATGCCCCCAAGCTGTGAATGGCTCTGAAGATGAGGGGGGCGGGCCGCTTTACAGAGGAGCTCAGGCTCCTGAAAACAGCATTTTGCCCAACCCTCTAGGACCACCACTATGGTTGTCCACTGGTGTTATCTAGTCTTCCTCCACCACCAATATTCACTGGAGAGGGTGAGGAGACATTTCTTGTGCTGTCTTTGCAGTTGTTCTTTTGTGTAAGCCAAAATCATGACTGAGAAAGTCCCATTTTGGCTTTCTCTGGCAATATTACTGAGCAGTGACGGAGGCGGCTGTGAATGCATGCTGAGGAAGCAGCAGACTTGAAGCTTAAGGGTCTTTTTATTCCTTTTTCACCTGGAGTGGCAAGGAGGGGTTGCCCCGAATTTAAGTCGGCATTCCTAAGGAAAGCTGTATACACGGGATTTGCAGGACATCATTCAGCAACGTGTATCATACCTTTTCCTTCATTTGTTGTGGGAGAACCCGGTGCCTGGAAATTGGCCAGCAAATAGATGCAAGATCTCCTTTGTGTTGTCACCTGCATGAGATGGTATTGAAGGGGCACTCAGACTGCTGCCCAGTTAGCTTTGCTGGCTGGGGCCGCATTGAATGCATCTGGTTAGGAAAGCTAATCAGGCATAAATAAAATAATTTTTTTTAAAAGGAAAGCTAATCATGCAGTGGGCGAGAGCAACAGCTCTCCTTCACTACCACTGCTATGCTTATGGGTGGCAGCACAAAAGAATGTCCGTGACCTGCTCCCCACTGCCTTCCTGTGAGTCTCCCCAATGCGCTTGGCTGACCTATTGGCCAAAGGGGGGAGAGCAGCTGCAGCGACAGAAAGAAAGCCCCCACGTGGGCCCTGGTGTACGAGGCAAGGGTGGGAGGCAGTGGCAGCAGCTGACTCCTTCGTGCTCTTGGGCCATGGGCTGGCCAGGCATAGGTGTGGGCCCCTGCATGAGTATGCACCCCAGCACATGCTCCCCTACACCTCACCTACGGAGTAATCCCTGCCTACTAGTGCCTGTGACACAGCTAGTGACAAGTGACCCGAATGGCGCACCATGCAAAAATGCTAGTATAATGTAGCAGTGATAAAGAGAAGAGTGCTTGACAGAAGAATCCTATTCCCCCTTTCCATATCCAGTAGAAAGAAATGAACACTGAGCATCATGAATAAAAGAATATTTGTATGTCCCATGAGCTCACTCTTTTGTGGATCGTTTCTGATGTTTCTCAGGCTGCAGACAGCAGTCAGCAGATGAGTCAATGATCACATCCTAGGCTTACTATGCTAAAAATGCATATTTGGGGGGGAAAACCACCATCCTCTTTAAAAAAAACCCAGATAGTACTGTATTACTATTTTGCAATTAGGGAGGTAATTAGCAGCTGAGCCTAGCATATTCCTCCATTTGCTGTGGTGGTGGCAGCATTCATTATACAGTATGCAGGGCCATCCAAAGAGCTCCTGAGGCCTGAGGTGGCAGGTCAAATCCTGCCCTCCTTTACCCAATGATGCGCCAGCCTGTGCTCCTCCCACTCTCCAGTGTCCCAGCTCAGCACTCTCCTCTTCACATTTTCTCTTCCTCTCTGCCCCCTCTTCCTTCTGCAATCCAGGGAGCAGAAGAAGAAACAGTGGAGGCAACTAGGTGGAAGGTGATGCGCACAATCCACCATCCTGCCTCCTGAGGTGACTGCTTTGAGGGCACAATCCTAACCTGGAGTTAGGCCGGCACAGTTAGGCCAGCAAAGTTTGACCAGCATAAGGGACTCTGGAAAGTATGTTTGGAGCACTCTCAGAGACAGAGAGGCCAGCACACAGATGTGCACCTTCCCCCCTGACTTCAAGAATGGTCTGAACGCACCTGACAGTGTCCCTTGTGCTGGCCAAACTTTGCTGGCCTAACTGTGTTGGCCTAACTCCCGGTTATTGCGCCCACAGTCAGGCCTGGCCATGACAGTAAGCTTTAAATCTGAAAATGCAACAGTGGAAAAATAGTCTTTGACCACGTTCTTGTTACTGAGCATTGTGAATCTCTTTTCGATAGTGAATCTTCCCTCTCTTCTATTCATCTGCTGCTCTCCCAATCCCCACACTCTGGGTTCTGGGTACTTACTCATAGGGATAGTGTATTGACCTTAGAGATTACTGTTTTCCATCAATGGGCCTAAAATTCTTTTTATTATCTTCCCTGTGTCAGAGTTTGATAAGGAGCAAGAAAGATGACGCTATTTATAATGCAGACTACAGCTACCAAAAAAATATTTAAAACCATCTTTGCAGTTAAATTAGAATGTGAGTTGAAATAAGCTGAAATAAAAGACATCACTTTCAGGGCTCTTGCGAATAGACACTACTGATCTCAGCCTTTCAGGGTCAAAACTATCCCTCCTCTGAAGCTTTAGGGCTGCCTATATTGGTGAAAGCAAAGCACACCCAAGCAACCCTGTGTTAAAGTCAGGTTAAAGTTGGGACTGACAAACCAGCGGAAGCTGTCCCATGCTCTAGTCAAGCTCATTGTGCCTTTACTCATACCAATGGCCCTGGCAGGGTGTGTCTGTAAACAGCAGGTGGGAGGATGATCTTGATCAGGATTATGGCAGAGAGTGAAGGGGACAATTAACCGTACTTTGGTGTGTCCTCTTGATGCCTGGCCCTTGAAATTTAAAGAAGGACTGCTGAATTGCATGTGCTCAGTGGGCATTCCTTGTTTTACGACTTCTTCCATTTCAGTTTTGACCTAGAGTTATGGGCCTGTTCCCTGTGGCAACCAAGGCAGCGAGCCTTTGCTAAGAAAGCTATTCTGAATCCTGAACAGCTGGGCTCAGGTCAGAGAACGCTAGGAAATGGAGAAGAGGGGCATTGTTGTGAGTTGCACGCATTTGTTGAATTGTAATTGTTGCACTTTACAGTACTGTATTCTCTATTTTCTCTTCTTGGCTTGTGTCCCCTAAGGATACATATGGCTAAGGTTACCAGATACAAACTGGGACAGAGTGCCTCTGCCTTTAACCATTGCATAGAAGAGGGAGTTTGGTCAGGTGCAGCTCATCAGGGAAGGATTTCAAAAGCTGCACCTGCCTAAATTCCCTCTTCTATACAATGATTAAAGATATGGGCACTCTGTCCCAGTTTGTATCTGGAAACCCTACTGTATGGCCTCTTGGGAAGCTGGAAGAGGTTGCCAGAAACCTATATTGATTGTAAAGATTAGGCCTATGACACTGGTACTGACCAGAAGAGAACTGATTCGAGCAATGAGATTTTAGTCAAGCACTGAGACTTGCAAGTAAAGGTGTACCTTGTACTGCTGCTTTGGAGTGTGTAAGCTTACTGAGTGTGTAAGCTTTGTGTGCTTTGGAGTGTGTTAACTTTGGCATGTGTAAGTTTATTGAGCTTCAGACCAAGTGATGGTTATGCTTGTACACATCCTGTTTTGACTTTTCTTCAGTGGGTAAACTTGGTCTTTGCACTGGCTTATTTGATCCTAGCAATCAAAGCTCACAGAATATTTGTGTACCTTTCTCCAGACCAACGTGTCTGGTATAGTCCAAGCTTGAGGCTGTTACAAAAGACCATCCTCTGGTCAACTGCTGCAGATCAGGGAAGGCTGTAGCCAGAACTCTGGAAGTGGTGAACTACTGCTTTTTTCAAACGTAGCTTTGAAAGAACCTTCTGCGGCTCCATTTTTACATGGTGCAAATCGCATAATAGTCCAGCATGAGACTGGCTTGCACATTTTAACACACTGGGTCCTATATGTAAAAGCCAACAGTAATATTAGAAATGGTGTTTATTTTATAGCTTAGAAACTGCATCTTAAATGTTAGTGTAGGTTTATATGACACTTCTATTAAATATAAAATAGACCTATTCCAGCGAAAACCCTTTTTGCCTGCTTTTATCTGTGTCTAAAATGGCACAGCCAGCCCTGCAACTCCTCAAATAAGACATTTTTAGAACTTTATTTATATTACAGCCATAACAAACTCGCAACTAGAAAATTATAATGGGCACAAACAGCTAATAAAAAGGAGATTGTTAAGAAATACTTCTTAATAGCAACTTACAAGGGATTCTGACAAAACAGAGCGAAGGCTCCCTCTGCTTGGAAAAGTGCCCTGACTGTAACCAGAGCCAGTTGGCAACAGGTTCTCCCTTCTACCTTTCCACCCTCCTAGGGATTATGGTTTTCTCAGGCTGCTGAATGAAAAGGCTCTACTCTGGAGGTTTATCTCCCAGCAATTGTTTAAATTCCCCTCTCTCCTTTAGGGACCTGCATGTAGTTCCCTCAGGGGAACAAGAAATGCCCTAGTCCAATGGTTCCCAAACTGGGTCTGTGGCCCACCGGTGAGTCACAACCAAATTTTTTATGGGTCACAAAACTGACAAGGTAGATTAGGCTATGTGCATCAAGGGTTAAACAGGATGCTAACTGTGTGGGGAATTGCTCAGTCACCATGATAACCCCAGAGGCCTGAGCAACTGATAAAACATTTTTTTAGGTGGGTCCTGATGCTATAAATAGGGATGGTTTTTTGTTGTTTAAAACTGCTTTTTAGCAGTTAAACACCACATGTTGGCAGTTAAAATACCTGAATAAAAACACAAAACACTGCATTTTGGTGTTTTAGGTATTTTCCAGAAATTAAAACAGATTACTTTTCCAATGAGAAATAATACCGTGGCTGCATCTGCTGGCACTATATTACCTATACCATCGACCTAGTATGCTTTTAAAGCATTTAAAGCTAATAAAAATGAGAACTTGGAATGAGAATGTAGAATAAAAAGCACATAACACCACAATTTGCTATTTTAATTGAGAATTTGGGGGGGGGGAAATCACCACAAAAACACACCCCTGATTATAAAGTTTGAGAACCACTGCCCTGGTCACATTTCACACTGAATACAAGGGGTGGGGGATAAAATTTGAATGAAGCTGCCTTATACTGAGTCAACCCAATTTGACCCACAAGCAGTGATGTCATGCAGGGGGTACACGAGTACCGGTTTCTAGGATTACCGCTGGCCCCGCCTATTCGCCCACCCACTCGTCGACTCCGCCCTCTGCAACGTTTGAATTTCCTGCATGTTTGAGTTGCCTGCATGTTCTCAGAGGCAGGCAAGGCAGGCAGGCAGGCAGCAAGCGGAGCCTTTCCTTTCCTTGCCACTGAAAAATGAGTTGCTCTGGGGTTTTAACATGATGCCAGGCCTCCTTAACATGTTCTGGGGGTGCTGTGGAATACTGTTGCAACTGTTGGGTCAGTTTAAAATCATCTGAGGCCTCAAAAAGGGCTTTTTTCATGTCACTTCCTGCCACGACATCACTTCTGGCTTATGACGTCACTTCCGGTGGGCGGGTCCCGACACGTGCCAATCAAAAGTGAGTACCTGTTCTTAAATCATTTAGATGACACCACTGCCCACAAGTGCTCTTAAGTGGTCTGACAACCACTAGTGGTACGTCGTATCAGGGTGAGTGGCATTTGGTCATGGCGATTATTTAACGTGTCTGTGAAGTGCCACCACTGCCACAAGAATTGTATGGCAGTCCTTGGCCCGGCTTGGCCCCACTGGAAGTGGAGATGGCTGGAGCAGCAGTGCACTGGCCATAAGTTGTGGCTTGGACCTTTTGAAAAGAGAGCTGTTTGGGTAAGGAGGACACAGCATGGAGGAGAGACCAGGAGGCAGCAGCAAGTAGGAAGCCCCACCCCCTCCAGGCTTCGGCAAGAATGGGCTGTTTGCAACACGCGTATACTGTTTGGAACACATGGAACATTATAAAACAACCCTCCTGAGCATGGAGACCAGGATTGCATGCCACTGTACAGACACCAAGGCTGGTGTCTCTGGAGGCTGGTAACAGGAACAACACACACAATCCTACTCTGTTGCTAGGGGATGGGTGGGAAAGAGGTTCTCTGGCCAAACCTCTGAAGAGCCACTGCTGGTCAACACAGACCAGAACTTTGACTTTTATTTTTTTGCCAGGACCACTTTTTCCACAGACAGCTGCCACGTGCTGGAGCCGTAAGCTCACCGTACAGTTCATTCTGGGCATTGTGATCACACTAACAGTCCTTGTGCCCCTGACTGGTTTGCCTGTCAAAAACATGGTTGTTCACAGATATAAATTGAAACTATTAAAAGGCTTAAGGTATGCTGGTGTGAATTGCCTTTATGTGCATATTTGTCCTTTAAAAAAAAAAATCCCAAATGCCTTAATCGAGTAAAATGTTTATTTTGGTAAGACATCAAAGGCAGTGATCTTAGAAATTGAATTTTATATAAGATGGAGCCCCTTGAACTTCTTACAAAGGTTCACTTTATCAGTTATCACTAATCATCTATGAGTTTGGTGTTCTACCAATGAAAACATAACATGATGAATAATGGAATCCTCCACGTTTGTAAAATATGAAGTCTGAAAGCAAACCAAGGTAATGTGTTATAGGATGCTTGTGGCTGCAGTTGCCATAATATATGTTAACTATGTATGAACTTTTTTATACAAAAATGTACACAATTCCTTTATATAAAAGTAACTATTCAGAAAACATTTTTTTACAACTCTGTATATGTTCCCACAGGAGTTTTTAATTTCTGATTAATTTATTTTAGAGCTGAGATGGGGAAACCCAAACACACAAGGGTGGAAGTTACTCCTTCTGCATTTACTACAGCTTATTTCCTGATACAAGTGATATCTCTTTGAAGCAATGCAGAACAGAAAAGGGAGGGGTCAAGCTATAGTCCCCTGGAGGAAAAGTGACCCCTCCAAACACACACTCTCTCTCTCTCTCTCTCACCAAACCAATATACAGTATACTCCCACACCTGATGAACATGGATTATTAAATGTTGGAGCATGAAAAAGAGGAGAGGACACATGGTGGACACTGGTGTACCTGGGGGGGGCAATGGGTGTAGGTGCTCCTGGGCGGCACACAGGGGGGCGATCCACTCCCCCCCCCCGTGCTCCACTTACTTTTTGCTTTTTATCAATGCGAATAAAGCTGGTGGCACTGCCAGCTTTTGCTTTGAAAAAAGCAGTTCCGCACCACTCTGAGGGCCTTCCCCTTTAAAAAAGAAAAAGAAAAGAAGGGGCAGCTCCCCGAGTGGCGTGGAATTGGGCTGATAGTGACTGTGAGCTTGCAGCCACTATCGGTGCAGTTTCAGACCGTGCTGCTCTTACGGCCGCCCCCTTTTTCCTCAGAGCAGCTGATAATTGCAGAATTATCGGTGGTGTCATCACATCACTGCAGTTCCAGTGACACAGTCCTCCCAGTGCAGCCGGGGGGATGTAGAGGCCACAGAATAATGCAACAGTCCATGGCAAACATCTGCAGCATATTCTTCCTAAAATGTCTCCTTCTACATTGAGTTAAGCCAGAGAGGCTAAGCTAACCCCCGAGTTAAGCTAACTACAAGCTTAGGTTTGTAGAAAAATGTGGGCCTTGTAAAATCCTCCCTCATAGGATAGGTAAACTTTTTTCAAGTTGGAAAATGTGGTTTGAATGTGGCCAGAGCATTGGTGGTAGTGTATACACTGACTGCTCAAGTCCCTCTGTGGTTTCAGATAGGGGGTTTTCTCAGTCTTCCATGGATAGTCTAACCCCTGCTAACTGGGCAAAGAGGCACTTTTCCAAGTGGTGTTCCTCTTATATTTAGCAGGGGGAGAGTAACTGTCCCTCTTCACCCCTGCGCAGTGTCTTCTCTAGTGGCTGTTGCTGGTGGTGGTCTGCATTTTTTTTTAGATTGTGAGCCCTTTTGGGACAGGGAGTCATTTAACTTTATTATTATTTGCCTGTAAACCGCTTTGGGAACTTCATGTTGAAAAGCAGTATATAAATACTGATTGATTGATTGATTGATTGATTGATTGATTGATTGATTGATTGATTGAT
>JAJKFI010000050.1:3339169-3371422 GCA_029204185.1 Lerista edwardsae | reverse complement strand
GATTGATTGATTGATTGATTGATTGATTGATTGATTGATTGATTGATATAAGAACCTAAGAAAAGCTTTGCTGGATCAGGCCAAGGGCCCACCTAGTCCAGCTTCCCACCTAGTCCAGCTTCCTGTATCTCACAGTGGCCCACCAGATGCCTCAGGGAGCACACAGGACAACCAGACACTTGCATCTCACTGCCATTTCCCTGCATCTGGCATTCTGAGGTAGCCTATTATCCTTGCACCACCCACAATCCCTGAAATGTCAGGGATTGAACCTGGAATTTTCTGCATGCATGCAACCTTTCGCTATGGCCCCATTCCCAAATGTTTGCTGGCATCTCTTCTCACTGCCCACTATCCCCTACTTCCCAAACATATTGTTCTTCTACCCCTTACTTACCAGTTCAGAACCAGTTGCAAGGAGTAGGTGAAGTTTTCTGTTCCTGGTTCTGCAACCCCCTGTAGTGTGTCACAGGAGGAATGTAGCAGTGGGCTTGTTTTGCCTTCCCCTTTGTCCCTTTATTACTTCCATATTGGAATATCAAGAGGAAAGTAATGGCGGCTGTTGGACTTGCTTCTAGAGTGTTGATGAAGTCCATTAAGGGACTAGATGGGACCCTGCAATGATGCACCATGCAATGACTTCCTCTTCTTATGTTCTGTGAGGGGTGAGGGGGGAAGGAACAAAAAACTCTTCCTGCTGCTCCCAATACTACCACGAGACCAGTAAATAGAGTACACAGGGAATGTGTTTTGCTGTTGGGGAGGCATTTTCAGAGTCCTGGAAAATGATTTAAGGACATTCTGATTTTGGTGGGAAGAACTTGGATCATTTCCAAGTTAATCTGAGGTGAGCGGGGGAGCTCTTGTTAATCTCAGTGTTAACCTTTTCTGAGGCAAACATTGACCAGATACCCCTCTGCAAAGAGAAGCCATGTATTATCTGCCATGCCAAGTCTGACTGAGCCTTCCTTGGTGCTGAAATGCCTCCTTCCAATTTTCAGAATCTGAGGCGAACTCTTCTGTCCATGAAGGGCAACTACTTGACTCATGAGCTAGAAATAGACATGGTTATGGTAAAATATTTGCCTACGTGAAGAACTTAATCACGTCAAAGTGAATGAGAAAGAAAAGGCGTTCTGATTTTCTATATAAAAACAAAGAACAGAAAAAAGAATTTCTTCTAACTTTCCCTGGACATCCCCTCTTCCAAAAATTATTATGCAGTCCTTTAACAATAATAATAGACCTCAACAATCATTTAATAATTGTGAGTGATATATATGGTGCGTTGTTTTTTTATAAAGACCTCATATAGTGATAAATTTCCTTTACCCTACGGACAGAGTACAAAGCAGAGAAATTATCGGGGTGATACTTTTAATAACTTCCTGTGGGAACACAAATGCCATCCGGAGCTGTCTCTGCAAAAGAGTTAATCATGTAATTTTGCAGATTAGACAACATAGGGTTACTAATGAGAAACTTCATTGCAGTGATAAACTTTTTTTCTCCCTTCAAGAATATTTTGAGAGGCCTGTAACCTTTGGCTGACACCCAAGGAGGCTATTAGTTTAACCATGGGATGCACCAGGAAATTTTCAAGAGTCAGCAGAACCTCTTTCTCTTCCAGAACGGGGTTTGTAACCTTCCTCATGAAGACTTTGAAAACCCAGAAGTCGCAGGAAAAGAGGAAAGCGCAAGAGAAAAGGAGGGCTTGACTATCAGCTTCTGATAGCTGCGTTGCTTCAGCTTCCAATTTCTTTTCAGCAAAATTGGTTCCCTAACGCTGCCCCGGATCCCATTTAAAATGTCATGCTGCCCTCTATTCTATAAACATGTATCATCCATCACTAAATATTTAGATCTGAATTGTTGGAGCTGAGTTCTGTGCCAGGGGTAGGGGGATTAATTCTTTTCAAGGTCCTCGCATGATGGATTTCTTGCTGAAGTAAACATCCGAGCCGAGCCGCGCACTGAGGCCATAAAACAGAGAAATACAGTTGGAAGTTTAATGAAGACAATGCTATTTAAAGCAGTTGTCATATTTTTTACAGTGAACGTTTCACATCTATTTTGCATGACTCGTCATAAATAGGCTCTCCCCATTAGACAAAAGGCACTGCGGGTTAAAGGCTCTGTGCCTGCTCCAGGAAGGAGGATCTTCCAAGCTTCGGGGTTCCCCAAACACAGTGCTGCAGTGGACCCTCTGCTATCTCACATCTGCCTAATGAACTGAGATGTTTTGCAGACACAGGAAAACCATGTCAGAGTTTACAAAAGAGGTGACACTGGGAAGTCCTTTGAGTGGCTTTCTGGCTCCTAAAGTTGGAGCTTTGATTTCTTTTTCTCATGGAGCTGATCCACCCTCACGACTGGCAGAATGTTTTGTCTGTTTTCTCCCCATCCAGATATGTAGTCCTGGCTGGGGTGGTTCCCATCCTCATGAGATGTGCGGTACGAATTTCCCATTCAGTTTTCTCCAAAAAGTTTCTTAGTTAAAGAAAAAAATAGAAATGGTGGCAGAGAAGTACTTTAAAAATCATGAATGAAAGCAGTATGTAATGTTCAGGCTTTTTCACCTTACATAGAACTGTTTACACTACTGCAGTGGTTCCCAACCTGTGGGGCGGGACCCGCAACCTGATTTTTGGTAGGTCACCAAAGGGTGATGGAAAGATCAGGTAACTGATTTCCTCAAGCCTGGAGGCGATTCAAGAATCAGATATTGTAGCTGCTAATTACCCAGCTGAACTCAGATCTTGCCGTTTGCAAGATAGTTGCATTACTAACTAGCCTGCCAGGAGCAGAGTTCCTGCAGTTTGAAGGCATTTGTAAATACAGGGAGGTAACTGTTTGAGGGTATTTCCTTATAAGTAAATAAATACAAATATTTCTTTCTATACCAACTTTTGTAAAGTACTGTATACTAAGAGCACAATCCTAAACTGGAGTTAGGCCAGTATAAACTAAGCCAGCAAAGTTTGGCCAGCACATGGGCCACCATAAAGTGAGTTTGGACCACTCTTGGAATCAGGGAGGATGGCTTCACGTCTCTGTGCTGGCCTCTCTGACTCTGAGAGAGGTCCAAACATACTTTACGGTGGCCCTTTGTGCTGGCCAAACTTTGCTGTCTTAGCTTATGCCGGCCTAACTCAGTTTAGGATTGCGCCCTCAATCTTTAATATATTTAAATTAAAGTATATCAAAAGGTCCCAATAGACTGCTGTTTTAAAAAGTGGATCTCAATGCTAAAAAGTTTGGGAACCACTGCTCTACTGCAATTTATTGCCTTGTCCTAGGTTTACGGGCAACAAGTCATGGTTTAAGAGGGTTTGATCCAGTGATGTCATGCAGGGGGTACGCGGGGGTACGCGAGTACCGGTTTCTAGGATTACAGCTGGCCCACCCATTCACCCACCCATTCGTCAACTCCGCCCTCTGCAACGTTTGAATTTCCTGCATGTTTGAGTTGCCTGCATGTTCTCAGAGCCAGGCAGGCAGGCAGGCAGCGAGCGGAGCCTTTCCTTTCCTTGCCACTGAAAAATGAGTTGCTCTGGGGTTTTAACATGATGCCAGGCCTCCTTAACATGTTCTGGGGGTGCTGTGGAATACTGTTGCAACTGTTGGGTCAGTTTAAAATCATCTGAGGCCTCAAAAAGGGCTTTTTTCATGTCACTTCCTGCCACGACATCACTTCTGGCTTATGACGTCACTTCCGGTGGGCGGGTCCCGACACGTGCCAATCAAAAGTGAGTACCTGTTCTTAAATCATTTAGATGACACCACTGGTTTGATCCCTGCATTTCCCGTTCCTCTCTCCTGTTGTATACCCAGCCAATAGGCCGCTCAGGGACAGCCGAGGTGATCCATCCCTGTGCTCTGCTATTTTGGAGCTGTACGATGGTGTGGTGGGGAGAAGGGCTGATACCAATTACCTCTCAGCAAGGCGAGGCGCCTCATCGCCACCCTCCTCCCACCCCAGAAGCACCACGCCTGGGGTCTTGCCCTCCATCCGGACATAATGGTATTTCCACAACTGCCTCCCCACCCCCGGGTTAGAGGAGCTAAGGAGGCCAAAACAGTGCTGCACTGTCTATATAGTTGCTGGTTAAGGGAGTGGGAATAGTGTTTTTCTTGTATCAATTTCAATTGCCATTTTTCTGTATCAGATATGGAAGTTGGAACATCAGCTCAGTAGTGACATGCAGAACTATTACCCATTACAGATCTAACACCACAGACTGAACTTTTATGACTGAAACATTCAGTGCTTTTTGGTGGAATCTGTTCACCAAGAAATATGCCAGTCATCGAGTTTGAGTAATGAGGTGACGCATCCTGTGTGTCTGCAAGCACAACATGATGTAAGAGGATAACAATATGTCCCAGTTAAACTTTTTTTTTTTTTAAGATTAGAAAAAAAATATGGTGGAAATGATAGTACAGCATGGGAGATACAATTGTGGAAAGAAAAGCTTGTCCATCATCAACACATATGGAAATTGCCTTTAGCAAGAGGAAGTACGAAAACTGAAGGGACGTGATATTGTCACCTGGCTTAATTATCAGAGAATATAATGTACCATGAGTTAAAGAGGTGTTATTTGGACAGAGCTTGTATGTGGAAGCTGTGAATAGGAGCATGTTCTTTTTTTAGAATACCAATGAGTATTTGATTTAGAACTGCAGATAACACAGCAAAAAGAAACCTAGCACACAGAAAAACAACGCTTTATCTAGCTAGGCGATGCATGGGTAGGTAGAGTCTGAATTATACGTAAATCACTAAACTCTTCTTCTAAGCGATGTCAGAAAGAATTAGTGTGTAAAAAGGTTCCTGAGCATTCATTATGTAACATAATGCTGATAAAGGCTCTCCAAAATCTTTAACATTAGATAATAAGTTTTGCCTCTAGGTAGTTTTGAAATTTAATGAGGCCTTAATCATCATGACAGGCTAAAAGCTAAGGGAGCCTCTAAGGTTACATGTTATTTCAAACATAATGCAATCAAATATGTTTGATAAGATACTAGGGAGGCCCACCAAAGAGGAAAGCTTTGCTAGTCAGATTCGAGGCTCAACATGAAAGTGAAACTATTATGGGCCCTTTCACATGAGTCTCTCACACATGCTGGTTGACACATAGGACTGTCTGAATGGGCTGGATGTGTGTTGTTGTTGTTTTGCCATGTTCTGCTACTTGTCCACTCATTGCTCGTGCATTCCTCTGCTATTTGCGCACTGGCATTCAAATGCCAGCACGTTTGCAGATTTTGGAAATCTGCTATTGGCAATAGTATGCCAAAAGCAGAATCCTGTGTGTGGCAGATGAGTGACTCGGCCAGCTTGGCACGTCCTGATTTTGAAGAGCTGCCACATCACATTTTAAAGTGCTTCACCCGCAGCTGGTGGGCAAAACATTTCTGGTGGCTACAGGCAGTGATGTCATTCAGGGGGAACGGACCAGAACAGGCGTTCCAGATCCTAACGGGCTCCGTGGCTGCTTCCGGGTTTTTTTGGGTTTTTTTTCAACATTTGAATTTGAACTCAAAAGTGAGTTCCTGTTCCTAAATCATTTGAATGACACCACTGGCTACAGGGCTTGACCATTCAAACTTGCAATATGAGAAAAAGAAATTGACGTATTACCTCTATTCACCTGCCAGATAAATGAATCCCATTTGTTGAATATGTTTTACACAGCAAAATCCTACGGACTGCACAGCATCGATGCAACGGGACTGTGTCAACGCAGCGTGCTTAGCACCAACGTGGTGGTGCAGATTGGCACCCCTGCCTCAGCGGTAAGGCGGTCCTATTGCGCCTGTGTCAGCTGAAGCCAGCCGGCGCAAGGGAAGCGGGAGGAGGGCGGGATGTGGGCGGGACATGGGCGGGTTCAGGATTCGGCCATAAGGCTGAATCCCTAGACCCGTTTGGGAGGCAGTGCAGCCCCGATTCGGGCTGCGCAGTCTCCTTGGATCTGCGCCCGCTATTTAGCAGGTGCAGATCCAAGAAGCGCATAGGGGAGGCTGGAGCCTCCCCTACGGTAAGGGAGCAAGCACTCCCTGTTGCAGTTTCACATCTCACAGTCCAGAACTGGCTGAAACTGGCATTCCGTCTCTCCGTCTAAGGATCAGATAGAACACCTGTGTGTCCTTCAGCCGGAAGCTTCCCAGCTTGTTAGGGCAACTAGCTTGGATAGTAGTTGTACTCCCTTTTAAGATAGTGTAGAATAAGCAGGCAGTTTCACACGGGAAGCCCTGGCTGGAAACACTGCACATTCCCATGAGCTCATAGTGTTCTAAGGGTCACCCCATTGGGTAAGATGGGGCACAAGGGGTCTTCAGGTATCCACCTACCAGATACACTCTGGCTGCATCCCTTTGTTCTGTTGTTAGAAGGAGTTTTTCACTGTGTGTGCTTAAGATGTAAAGCTGCACTTAAACGCCGCCTGCGAGCGGCAAAAAGACTTCACCGGCTTTCCCAGCCGGCAGATTGAACCTTTGTACCTTTCTCAATTTCGCTACAATAAAGAGACTTTGTTATGGAAATGTGGCGATTGCTTCAATCCTTCGCTCCGGAGCGCTAAGCCAAGCGCTAGAATGGGTCTCCAAGCCCCCAACTCTGCTACTATTTACACAAATACACAACACTCCCTTGCAGTGGGGAGGCTCCAGCCTCTCCTATACTGCACTGGATATGGTGTTGGCCAGGCAGCCTTGCCATTCCAGCACAGTATCGGATTGCACCCACAATTTTTTCCAGGATTTTTTTCTAGCAGCTGAGCTGGATCCCAACTGGCATTTGTCTGAGCAGAAGAACACTTCTGCTCCTGTGGGGACAACAAGATTTCAAGCCACTCCCTCTCTATTGGGATGTGGCTGAACCACACTGCACATTATTCTGAGGGTCACACAGTTTTCAGGATTGGCTTTGGAGGGGGTACTTTGAGGGCTGGATGGGTGAGGAGGGGAAAAGCCCCATTACATTTCACAAGTGGCTCTCTGGATCCAAACCAAGCTAAATAATAAATGTATTTATCTTTAATGATTTCTACCCAACGAAACCTTGCTTATGCATGTGTGTGCTTTTAGGCTGAAGCTCTGGCTGTGGGTGGCCATATCTCAAGCCAAGTACGGAGTGGGGTTCCAGGAGTTGAAGCGGTAGGCTTAAACTCTAGCGCTGGCATTGGGCATACAGCAGGCAGGAGATGATATTGTTCTGTTGACAAGGCAAGGGCAAATGACCCGACTTCAAATATTTCAGCCTGGCTTGTCTAATCAAGAGCTGAACTTGTCTAATCAAGTGCCTGCCAATCACAGGATGTGATGTTAGATATACCTGTTCTCCTCTCTGCCTCGAGAGGTCTCTGGGATTTCTCTGAGATCCGTGAGTGATCATTCTCTATATCTGATGCACATGCTGAATAGCTTGTTGGGATTTTGACAGTGTGAGGCCAAGACTTAGGGCACAATCCTAACCTGCGCTGGAACAGGCAGGCTGCCTGGCCTGTGCTGTATCCACCACAGGTTGGGAGCAGGCTGGAGCATCCACGGGGCAAAGGAGCAAACTTTCCCTTACTGTGGGGTGGGCATCAGCCGCCCTGATGGAGCTGCTCAGATACGGACCTACTGTTTAGCAGGTTCAAGGCCAAGCATGCAGCAGCGGCCCAAATTGGGGCTATGCAGCCTGGGGATGAATTGAAATTTGCCCATTAAAACCAAGGGGAAATTATTCAGAAATGAATTGGTGCTGAATTGAAACAGATGCTTGAGGAGTAGTCCCAAATCTAAAACATTTAGTTTTGTCTTACATGTCCCGAAAGGTACTTCGTTTCAGTGCAGAAGGCACATAGAAGAGTAGTGCAACTCCTGTTCAAAGCAATGGTAAAAATAAAAACTTAAGTATGGTAGAGGAATGTCCAAGCATGCATAACAGGCATGGGGAGGGAGGGAGAGAGGAAGAGACATTGAAAGCCTAGTTTCAGAATTTCAATTTAATTAACTTCCTTGTTCTTGCTTCGACGTAATAAACATCTATACTGTAGGATTGTTCCATAAAGACAGTTAGATAACATAATTGATATGTAAAAGAACTCAACACTGTATGGTAAAATTAGTGCTATCTTTTGTAGAAAATCTCCTTACAAATTTGTGAGCAAGAATGTGCCACTTCCTTGAGGATCCAGAAAAGCAGCTAAGAAACTGCGGATGAATAGCATCATATATAGCCTCAGGGGACTTTTTAATCCTGACAGGTTTTGTAGTCTGAATTAATGTAAAAACTCCCAGTACGCTTGTTGACAATACTGAAAGGAAACCTTTTAAATATAACCTGCTGATCTTGCCCACGTGTAGCCATTGGCATGACCTCATGATATTGTGTTGTACAACATCCTACTAGTGTTGAAATGAATACGTTGTCTATGGTTGTGAACGTTTTTCATTCGAGGGACTAACAAAAAAATCTAGTCTGAAATAGTGAGGTTAATACAAGCAGCATCTAAAATGGCTACCAGTATCAACAGTCCAGTGCCTGGCGATTCAAAAATTGTGGGAATCTCCGTGGCGCAACTGTGTCTGCTGTTGATGCATATGTTGATTCTGATTCTAGTCCATTAGCTGTGCATGCCAATGTCTGCTTTTGCATACAGGTTTGAGTAGGTCTCAAAGGGTGCTGGCATAACGGTCTCAAAGGGTGCTGGGGGCAGGTCAACGTCATCTCTCGCCCCTAGCGCTACTGCCTGCCCCATCTGGCTGCAGGCCCCGCACCCAGAATTGCTCCATTTAGGAGTGATCCGAACACAAGTGAGGGCGGGTGGGACAAAAAGAGTGCCTTTTTTTCTTACCCACTGTGCCCTGCCTGTCACAAACGGCACCTGCTGCAGTGGTGTCATTCAAATGATTTAGGAACAGGAACTCACTTTTGATTGGCACTTGTTGGGACCCAGAACCAGCCACGGAACCCGTTAGGATCCAGAACGCCCGTTCTGGTCCGTTCCCCCTGAATGACATCACTGACCTGCTGAGCCTGCCTCCCCGTGCGGCACCCTTTCTATGCCTCTGTTTTCCCCTAATAAGCAAGCAATTGTTTTGACTGTGTGAATGGCTCTAAACTAAAGGCTTTGGATCACTGAGAGTTAATCGAAAGATGTCTAATGAGAGATTTGCTCTTTATCTTTCTTCCAACTGTATGTATATATGTGTGCAATATATATAAAATAGATCGCCCAAAATGAAAAAAAAAATGTTCCTGAGCATTTTGGAAAAAGATTTTAGCCTCTGAAAAAGAGTTAGCATTTAACCAACTTCAGTTGTGTTTTACCTAGTAGTTGTTGGCTGATGTGCTGAGGGCCCGCTGGGCACAACTGCCAATTTTTGGAAGTCTGCAGATTCAGGCCCTAAGCTCAACTTTTCAGTCTTCTTTTCGCTCCCTAATCCGACTAATGTTGGATTAAGTAAAATAGGATTAAATAAATGCTGGACTCATAAACTAGGTTAGGTGTTTTAACAGTTGCGTCCCATCAGGTCTCATTCCTATTCCTGTATTCCATATATCTGGGATGCCTCGTATAAAAATGTTGACGATGACGGTAAGGGTTTTACAAGACAGTGCTGCTCCTATTCCACAGTGACCAATAAATCCTCAACGGGATCTTTAATATAAACATTAATAGTTTCCCACATCTTTGTTTGGAGAATAGGCCAAGGATTTCTAAACTTGAGGATCTTATTCTTTCCAGAAGAATGGTTCCACTTATAAGCACCTAAATCTTGGCTTTTCTAAAATCAGTCTCATTAGAAGGCTCACCAAGAATTTGCAGATGATTGTATTTCACTACCTAGGAGATGCGATTCTCATATATTCCCCATTAACTAATCCTAATTAAATCAGGAAATGTTTTTTGTTCCTATGTCAAAGGAATTGGACAACTTGTAATTTCGAAATATTGAGCAGGCCTGCTCTAGATGCCCTTAAAATGGACTTATCGGGGCAGGGGGGGGGCTGCCTTATTGCCTCACCAAAGCTTGTCTGACAGACCAGAGAGGAGGGATTCTGAGGACCACCCAAAGTCTCCTCCCCGCTTCCACTTGTCTTAACTGCTGCCTCTGTGGTGAGCAAGACCATCAGCTGGCTGTCGCGGCCATTCCCGGAGTGGCCATTTGCCTGTCAACTTCCCCCAAGGCATCCAAGTGGAGGCAGCATGGTATCCCTGTCACTTGATCAACGGCAGTACCGCCTGTTGCTTATTGCTTCTCAGGTGTGGTTCATCTGGTTCTGGGGACATTTACGGTCTATATCAGTGGTTCCCAACCTTTTTCACACCGGGGCTCACTTTTTAGGTTCGACAACCCATTGCGGACTGCACAAGACAGGAAATGAAGTCATTAAGCAAGAAGTGACAGCTGTAAAAAAAAAATGTATGTAGACTACTGTCAGTTACCAAATGCACCAGTTATTTTCAGGTATGTGGAAACACCTTTAAAAAATTTTCCCCAAAACATATTTCTCTGTTTGGAGGTTCCCTGAAAATGTTGCAAAAATGCAACTTTTTAATGTTGCACAAAAGCATCTACAGTAGTAAATGGGGTCTCTATGACCCCCTGAAAATCAGCCTGTGAACCCGAGGTTGGGAACCATTGGGGTATGTAAATAAAAATGAATACTCAAGCAGCCAGCATGGCACAGTGGAGACACTTTGACTATTATATGGAGATGTGGGTTCAAAGTCTTAAAGCATACTAGGTGACCCAACCTAACTGGTCGCATAGGATTATGTGAGGATAAAATGAAATAACTTCCTAATTATGTCTCCATGGAGAAAATATAGGATATAAATGTAGCAAACAAATAACTTTAGTTCTTACTATGAGCATACTATCCATACTGTGGGGATACTGTGGGGATAAGAATAATGGGGGACCTCAAAACCAGCATCCATTCTGAAGAAGTTAGTCACTAAAACAGAACTGTGATCACACCCACCTTTGAAATACCACCACCAATCATGGTGACACAAGTGTAGACAATGACCCTGACTTCAGGCATTTCCCCTTAAACTAACCCCACCTCCGCCCCTCATCAACAACATTCCGATGAGAAATGTACATTATTAAGAAGTAGAACTCCCTGTAAATTTGATAGCTATTATATTTGATTCTGAATTTTTATCTTTTTAAAAACTCTATCAGTATTTATGGCATGTCTTTAAAATAATGTTCTGTTAAAAGGACAACAATTTATTCTAATTTTTTTGTTTGTTTGTTTTAAGGCCTGGAATGTAGTATTGAAATGAGAAGCTTAAAGAGCCTTTACAGAGGTAACCTGGCAGTCTCTAATGGGACATTCGTAATTTGTGTCATGGAGCAACTATAAATTTCTTCCAGACCTCATATCCATGTTGTTTTTCTAATGAAGATAAAGTAGCACACACACTGACAATCACTTGAAGTATGTAGGCTGCAGCTTCTTCCAAAAAGATAGCAAAGACCGAGGTCCTGTTTATGGCATTTACATTTTATTGCACAACAATGTTTGCAACAGAACTGTGGGATGGGTTTAAGTTCTTTCTATAGGCATGCAAAAATTCATGGGTTTTGTGATTTTGGGGTGGGGTAATCAGGGTCTTATCTTTTGGATGTAGGTCAATAAAAATAGTTGTAAGGAAATTTTTTTTAAGCCCCACAACACTAGACATGGATGTCTTACAGAAACATCCTAAGGAGGTTTGATGTTTTTCCCTGGAGAAGGAAATGTTCCAACCTTTTGCAACAAAGCCACATGTGGGTGGAATTCTTAAAGGCTCTCTACAATGATGGAGAAACTTCTACAGCTTAGATCACTAGTTCTCAAACTTTTTAGCATCAAGACCCACGTTTTAGAATGACAGTCTGACCAAGATCCACCAGAAGTGACACATAGCTGAAAGTGTCGTCATTGTGATGCCAAAACCTGCTGCTTTCCTGAGAATGCAGCACTAAGTTAAGTTCTCAACCATTTTCCAACAGCAAAGTGCATCAGAGCGCAATCCTAACCTGGAGTGAGGCTGGCACATCAATCCTAACCTGGAGTGAGCTAGCAAAGTTTGGCTGTCACCAGTGCCACTGTAAAGGGCATTTGGACTATCCTTGGAGTCAGGGGGGATGCTGCACGTCTGTGTGATGGCCTCTCTGACTCAATGAGTGGTAATTTATGGTGTCCCCTGTGCTGGCCAAACTTGCTGGCCTAACTATGCCGGCCTAACTCCAGGTTAGGATGCCGCTTTCAGAAAGGAATAAAGCCTATTTAGCCTTGACACAAGCAAAATAGCCACACAGCCCTCCCCCTTTCCATTGTCTCAACTTCCCATATTTTCAGTGATGGCTGCGCTAGGTGCTACAAGGCCCATCTGAAATTGGCTTGTGACCTACCTAATGGGTCCCAACCCAGTTTGAGAAACACTGGTCTATAACATAAGAGCATCAATTTACAGGAACACCTCTAGGCATCCAGTGGCATCTCCAGGAATAAAATGTAGGTTTCTAGGCATAACACTCATAGAGCCATCTTCATAAGACTTACCATGTCTCTAGATATTGCACCGGAACAGCAAGCAGGGGCGTAACTAGGGTGTGGCAGGGGGCGGCACGAGCCATGGGTGCCATCTTGCAGGGGGTGCCGTTCGCATGGCGCCCGCCCCCCCAAAATGGCACCCACATCCCGCCCGCTCCCTGCGCCGCATTCGGCTGGCCTTAAAGAGCCAGCCGGAGTGAGGAGAACGTGCTGCCACCCGGCGCCCCCTCCAGCTTCTCAAGGGGGGCGGGGCGCTGGGCGGCGCCGTGTTCTGTTTGCTCCTGCCGGCCCTTTAAGGCTGGCACGAGCGAACAGAAAGAATGCGGCCGGGGTGCCGTGTTCTGTTCGCTGCTGCCGGCCCTTTAAGGCCAACGGCAGCAAACAGAACACGGCGCCCCCGCCGCGTTCTGTTCACTGCCGCTGGCCTTAAAGGGCCGGTGGCAGCGAACAGAACACACCTCTTAGAAGGGGCGGGGCGCTATGTCATGACGTCACGATGTGACGTCATGACGTTGCGTGCCCCTAGGGGCACATTTTCATTGGGTGCCATGGGCGCCCTTTCAAATAGATTCGCCCCTGACAGCAAGTCCTGGGACCAAAGCAGTGGCCAAATACAGAGGTTATTATAGGTTAGGTGTTAATGTCAACTGATTTAATGGGAATAGTGCTAATTGGCAAGAAATAAACTCAGCAAAATGATATACTGTAGATACAGTGGTGTCATCTAAATGATTTAAGAACAGGTACTCACTTTTGATTGGCACGTGTCGGGACCCGCCCACCGGAAGTGACGTCATAAGCCAGAAGTGATGTCATGGCAGGAAGTGACATGAAAAAAGCCCTTTTTGAGGCCTCAGATGATTTTAAACTGACCCAACAGTTGCAACAGTATTCCACAGCACCCCCAGAACATGTTAAGGAGGCCTGGCATCATGTTAAAACCCCAGAGCAACTCATTTTTCAGTGGCAAGGAAAGGAAAGGCTCCGCTCGCTGCCTGCCTGCCTGCATGGCTCTGAGAACATGCAGGCAACTCAAACATGCAGGAAATTCAAACGTTGCAGAGGGCGGAGTCGACGAGTGGGCAGGCGAATGGGCGGGGCCAGCTGTAATCCTAGAAACTGGTACTCGCGTACCCCCGTGTACCCCCTGCATGACATCACTGTGTAGATATGACCATTGCTTGGGTTCTTGTCATTAGGAGACAGCAGACATATGCAATGGATAATTGGCTGAGCTGAGTTCCCTTCATTAGGGAATGGGTTATCAAGCAGATGCAGCTAAATTGATACACGTCAAGCACAAATATAGCCTAGGGCTTTTAAGTAGACATGCATTTTATCACCCCATTCTCATAACATTGGGCAGGTGCAGAGGAAGGGGTCTTTTGAGTTCAGCTTCACTTGCTTCTATGGGAACAGCTCAGCGAGAATGCAGACAGCTCCCATGGATTGAGAGACATACAGGAGATGGTAGCCGGCCTAGCACCAGATGTTACAAGAATTCACTATCATTACAGACTTAGAACTCTGATTTATTCTTTTTCTGAGCTGTGTAGTTGAAAAATGGCATATAAGTAGAAATAAGAACAAAAGAAGAGCCCTGCTGCATCAGGGTAAGGGCCCATCTGATCCGGCTTCCTGTTTCTCATAGTGGCCCTCCAGATGCCTCATGGAGCACACAAGACAACAAGACACCTGTGTGTGGCATTATGAGATAACCTACTTCTAAAACCAGGAGAACGCATACAATCACCATGATCTGTATCCTGTGATGGCCTTTTCCTCCATTATAAATGAGACTCACTTAACATAATAAGACTTACACAAGGTAAACATGGACAGAATCATGCTCAAAATCTACTTCAAAAGCGGAAAAAAAGTACAGACTATGCCTCTCACCACATCTGGACAAATCTGTTGCCATCTGCAGTAGCACCTACTAAGCCTTCAATACATACTGGCAGCTATCTACAGAAAGAAATCTATTACCACCAATCTCCATAAAACCAACAAGTCCCTAATACACAACCATATTTCTTTCTGGGGAGCATAATTTTTGAAGGATTCTTCAGGCATTTTCAAAATTGCTACAGCAGTGACATTTCACATAATAGCTGTTGAACAACTGCTGGACTGCTAGGCTTTCAGTGTGTATATCAAATTCTAGGTTGTCAGATGGTTGCTGAAGAGGATCTTCTACAGCAGATATAAGGCCAGACACAGGGCACAATCCTACATAGCACCGGAACGGCAAGGCTGGCCATTCACGCCCTTACCAGAGGGGAGGCTCCAGCCTCCCAGGTGTGCTCCTCAGATCTGCGCCTGCTAAACAGCAAGCGCAGATCCAAGGAGACCACGTGGCCCGAATTGGGGGCGCATGGCCTCACGGATGGGCTTAGGATTCAGCCTTGCACTGGCTCAGTCTACTCAAAAGGAGCCACGAATGTTCAAGACACTCCTAGTATGCAGGCACAAGGGACTTGCGCTGGCCAATGACCAAGGTAAGATTATGCCCCTAGTCTCTCACTCACACACACTCCCATTATGTTTCATAATAATTTATTATGAACATGGCAAGAAAGCAGATACAGTTGAAGTTACAGTGCTCAATGCTCCAGAAGTACATGGGCTTTGGGCATGCCTACAAAGATGCAGCTCAGCATGTTGGTGGGTTTTAATTAGGCAAAGTAAAAAAAATGCAAATAATTTATTCCCTTTATTACCTATTGATCTGACATGCTGTAGCCTGTGGTCTCCTTTTGGAGTGGTGGTGCAAGGTTAAATAGGCCACCTCAGAGTGCCAGGTGCAATGGGATGCAGGCATCTTGTTGTCTTGTGTGTGTGCCATGAAGGTATTAGTAACAGGAGGAGACATGACGTCATTTTCTTGAAGCCACATGGGTCAACCAATATGGTTGACTCAGATCATTGCCACCAAGGAGGATTGCTGCGAATTCACGAATCAAAATCTCCCTGCACGTGTGTAAAAGTTAATATCAACCTCTTTAAGCATGCCTGCGTGTTCTGCATACGGGTGTGCAAATCGCTGTACGAAAAATGGGATTTAATTTCCACGGAAAGATTCTTGTATTCACATTACATCGGTTCAATAAAACTACCATTCAGTGAGTGCATTATTTTTGAAGCTGTGTAATTTCTTGTTGTTCCTAGCAGTCTTATTCACCATTTTCAGACACCCACTGTTAATGGTCTAGAAGGTAAAAAATATATATATTTCCCCCCTCCTTTTTTCCCCCTTCCCGTTTACATTTTTTTCCCGCCTTTCATTTTCTACTGTAATATTTTCGAAATTCTGAACATTAACAGAATTTGTTTTATGGGGAGGGGTGAGTGTAGAAGTTTAAAAAAAACTCTTAATAGTCTAGAAGTAAAAAAGAATTACTCTCATATTGACAACTACTTGTGTTATGAAGAGATTTTAATGTAATTTTCCTATATATTTATTTAATTTTTGCCCACCCGCCCCTTTTTTTTCTTTCCTTCCCGTTCACACTTTATTTTTGCTTGTGTAGATTTAAATAAAGTCTGTCAAAACAGTGCAATCTGAGTTTAAATAGACAGCAAGTAGCATTTCGTCAGGTATGTTCAGTAATATAATTATGAGGAATTTAACCTTGTAATTGCATATTAAATCATAATAAGGTTACCAATAATGTGTCTACACGATCACTTGTTTTTATTTTCGTACGTTTTTATTTAAGGAATAAACTATTCAATCCTAAACAGTAGGAGCAAAGCAATCTGAAAGGCTTGGAATGAGGATTGTTTTGAGTCAACCAACATGGCTGCTAAACCCCGCCCCTTGGCTTCACTTAGCTAGCATTAATCCTAAAAGGCATGTCACCTCCTGTTACTAATACCTCCATGGTGTGTGCCCCCTAAGGCATCTGGTAGGCCACTGTGAGATTCAGGGAGCTGGACTAGATGGGCCTGTGGCCTGATCCAGCGGTTCTGTTCCTAAGCAGCATGACATCTTGTCAGAGTGTCAAGGAGGGGTCTGAGGCTCAAATCCCCACTCAGCCCTGAAGCCTAACAGGTGGTCTCCTGGGACCCTGATCCCCTCCGCACAACCCATCCAAGCCTACCTCACAGGGATGCTGCGAGGAGGACAAAGTTAGAATACCTGCGTCCTTGCAGACCATCCTGCGCTCCTTAAAAGAGCAACGTTAAAATGTAAACAAACAAATGCAGAGTAACAGCAGCTCAGGCTCCTGAAGCTTTGCATTTTGCCCCCCTGCTAGGAACGCCTCTGATAACATATGGCTTGCTTTGGCGATTCTTCTGCCAGCTCTTCAGCTCAGCACCCTGAGGCAGCGATGGGGCTCCGGGGAGGGGTGGGGTAGGGTTGTATCGTGTCTCCCGCCAGCCCCCCGCGGCAGCCCGGGCCTCCTCCAACCCTTCCGTTTACGAGCAGGGCCGGGTCGGACGGGGAGGCCCTTGGGCTTCTGCTCCATCCTCGGCCTCCCGTCGCGAAGCAGGCCCCTGTACGGCTTCCCGCTGCTTAGCAACAACCGCCCTCGCAAGGCCCGCTGGGAAAAAGGCAAACGCGAGAGGAAAGCCCGGGCGAAAAACCCACTTTGAACTACAGCCCCCAGAAGGCGCTGGGAGCGGCGACCAGAGAGCGGAAGAGAAACGCACAGACCTAAGAAAAGAGTAGAAGCGCATAATTTCGATCTCTTCCGGGCTTTCCAGCTTTGTTTCGGTGAAAAAGAGTCAGCCATAGAAATCGATGGGAACCGGGGCTGGGAGGACCGATTTTGAGCTTTGCTGCACCAGGAGAGTCCTCAACCTCCGCCCCCTCATCCATGACCCTGCAGTGTTACCTGAAACAGAGCTTCCTTCTCCCTCCGTTGCCGCATCCCCAATGGACCCTGGTGGCAAGACCAGTGTCGTTCTTGGTTTGTTTGTTTGTTTGTTTGTTTGTTTGTTTGTTTGTTTGTTGGGGGGGACAAAATGCAAAGTTTTTCAGGAGCCTGAGTGCCTGGATAAAGCAGACCCTCTCCCTCGCCTTCACAGCCATCTGCAGCTTGGCTCCTGCAATACTTAGCATTCTCCCCCCACCAAGGAACGCCACTGGGCAAGGTAAGGTTTAACATTGAAATACAGTAAAAAAAATTAACACTGAAAACCTTAAAAAAAAAAAAAAGCCTTAGCACATACTCCTCTCTTTGCTGGAAAAGGACTGTCTTTGCGACTGTCCTTTGTACAGGGGCCTCAGAGTCAAATACATCCATGGGGTTGGATCCTGTCCTGTTGGACAGGATTGGCCCAAGGCAGAAGGAGCATCTCCTATGAACCCAGCCAGAGGATTTGCGGGATCCTTGACTCATTCATGATGTAACAAGCAAGAAAATTTCCAATCCAAGACAAGGAGCCTCATCACTCTGGAGTGTGAGAGATAACTAACGGGGAGGGGGGACAAAAAGAATCTTCTCCTGAATGGTGGCAAAAGATGGCTAACTGTCTGTGTCCGCCCTTGGCTGGTTTGAGGCGGGTCTGAAAAGAGGTGCCTGGCTGAGCTGCCTGCTGCCCTCAGATGGGGTTGTGCCAAGGAGGAGGTTTGTGGGGTTATTACCACCCAGAGAGCAGCGGGTGCAGTGTATGGATCTTGCTGCCAGCAGTGCCCTCATCTGCATGCACAGAGCGGATTGGAGGACAGAGACACCGCCCCCACAACTTCATGGCATCCAGAGCAGATAAAAGCATGAGCAAAAGATTCCTGAGGGATGGTGGGAGTGTGGCTCATCTGGGGAGCTGACTGCAGAGGTTTAGAGCTCCTGCAAAGGTCAGGAGTTTGCTTCCAGCAGGTGGCTGCCACTCCCCCACCTCGTCTGCCTGGGCCTGCAAAGGAATACATAGCCCCAATGGACACCAGCGCAGTGAAGAGCTGCAGTAAAATCCTAAAGCACATAGAAGAACAAGCATTGCTGAATAAAAGTCAGCATGGCTTCTGTAAGGGTAAGTTTTGCTTCACAAATCTTAGAACTTTTGGTCTTTGAAAAGGTCAAGAGGCATGTGGATGCGGGCAAACCCATGGATATTATATATCTGGATTTTCAGAAGGCATTTGACACGGTCCCTCACCAAAGGCTGCTGAGAAAACTTGACATTCAGGGAATGAGACAGCAGGTCTTCTTATGGATTAAAAATTGGTTGAGGACCAGGAAACAGAGAGTGGGGGGCCAAGGACAATTTTCACAATGAAGAGAGATGAAAAGCGGAGTGCCCCAGGGATCTGTTCTGGGACTTTTCAACTTATTCATAAATGACCTGGAGACAGGCATAAGCCTGTCTGAAACCCAGATTGTGTTCAAGAGTCTTTGACTCACATTCTGTCCCCCTTGATGTGCTTTTCTGCAGTCACATCCTTATTTTTTTTCACTGTGGCACATTAGCACCAGGTGTTGCCAATACATAAGAACATAAGATGAGCCCTGCTGGATCAGGCCAAAGACCCATCTAATCCAGCTTCCGGTATCTCACAATGGCCTACCAGGTGCCTAAGGGAGCACATGAGACAACAAGATGCCTGCACCTTTTTGCCACTTCCTTGCACCTAGCATTCTGAAGAAGCCTACTATTGACATAAGGAGGTTGCACCACCCATCATGGCCTATAGGTCACGGTGAACTTTTTTTCCCAGAAATCTGTCCAATCCCCTTTTAAAGGCACCTAGGCCAGATGCCAACACCACCTCCTGTAGCAAGGAGTTCCACAGTAATTTGTGTGTGTGTATATCTCTGTATATTATTACAGAGATTGTGGATATCTCTGTATATTTTTGTGGATATCTCTGTATATTATTTCTCCCCCTTTTCTAAATACATTCTACAATTTATATCACACAATAATCTCCTTTCTGATTAACAGTGTGCGTTCCCCCCCTTCAAGTAACTAAACAGTGCCAGCCCAGCTAGGGAGTTTTCATATCTCCACGGAACACCAGTGTTTCTTTGGCTCAACATTCTCCTTTTCAGGACCACCTTATTTTTTATTTATATACAGCTTTTCCAAAACCAAAAGCCGTGAAAAATCAAACATAAAAACAGTAAAACACAAAACTAAAACACATAAAAATTAAATGAGAAAATTAAACAGAGTTAAAACTATTAAAACAACATTCATAAATATTCTGTAAAAAAGTGCTGGGACTCTTCCAGCCCTGTCTCCCCTCGTATGTGGGGACTGGGGAAGCCTGACGTGCAAATTCCTACAGCAGTTTAAAGGCACTTGGGGGGGGGGGGCGGGATGCAGAGCCCTTTGTCAACAAAATAGCCCGGGACAGCCGAGGGTCTTTTCTTTCCAGCCCGCGTCCGGGCGGCGAGGACTAGCCAGCTGTCCTCCAGAGGGGACACGCAGCGCAAAGGCGAACTAAACTCATCCCCGGCATGGAACGCCTCTGGTGCGCGGGGCCGGGGCGAGCCTCGAACCTTTGTCCACCGAAGCCGGCTCCCCATCACTTAGGGGACGGTCCAGCACTTGCGTTCGCTCCACCCGGTGAGCCACTCACAGCCCGCCAGAGATAACCTCTCCGGGAGGCTCCCTTAAGGCGGCGCTTGTGGCATTACCAAGGGGCCGGGGCCGGAGCGAACCTGTCAGTCGAGCCCTCCCCTGCCCGCCTGCGGTGATGTAAGCAGGTAGGCGGGGCCGAGAGAAGGACGGGGGCGGGGCCAGTTAGCCCGCAGCCCGAGAGAGGCGGAGCCGTGTTGTCGCCCGCAGGAGAAGCCGCCGTGGGTCCGCAAGCTGCTCAGCCCGGCCAGAGCAAGGCGGAGCGGCGCTTCCTCCCTTCCCACTGCGCCCCCGCCCCTCCCGTGGAGAGACCCAGGCTCTTCTTCTCCGGTTAACCAGGACTGTTAACCAGGATTGGCTCAAATGTTCCCCGTGCCTGCTGGGCAGCTCAGGAAGCGCTCCTGTCTGTCGCACGCCCCCCCCCCCCACGCTGAGCTCCGCGGCCGCTCCTGCTGCTCCGCTTCCTGCAAAGGGGGGGGGGGGTTGGTGCCAGGCATAGAGGTATTATACACTGGAGAAGCCATGACGTCATATTCTTGAAGCCATGGGTCTGGTCTAACAATATGGCTGACGCAGATCTTTCCCGCCAAGGAGGGTTGCCGCGGATTCTCGAATAAAAATCTCCCTGCACGCATGTAAAAGTTAATCTCAACGTCCTTAAGTATGCCTGCATGTTCTGCATACAGGTGTGCAAATTGCTGAACGAAAAATGGGATTTAATTTCCATGGAAAGATTCATGTATTCACATTACATCGGTTCAATAAAACTACCGTTAACTGTAACAGTGAGTGCATTATTTTTTGAAGCTGTGTAATTTCTTGTTGTTCCTAGCAGTCTTATTCACCATTTTCAGACACTCACTGTTAATGGTCTAGAAAGGAAAAAAAAAATCCCCCCTCCTTTTTTCCCCCTTCCCGTTTACACTTTTTTCCCCGCCTTCCATTTTCTACTGTAATATTCTCGAAATTCTGAACATTAACAGAATTTGTTTTGGGGGGGGGTGAGTGTAGAAGTTTTTAAAAAAAACTCTTAATAGTCTAGAAGTGACAAAGAATTACTCTTATATTGGCAACTACTTGTGTTATGAAGAGATTTTAATGTAATTTTCCTATATATTTATCTAATTTTTTCCCACCCTCCCCTTTTTTTTCTTTCCTTCCCATTCACACTTTATTTTTGGTTGTGTAGATTTCAAAAAATAAGTCTGTCAAAACAGTGCAATCTGAGTTTAAATAGACAGCAAGTAGCATTTCATCCAGTATGTTCAGTAATATAATTATGAGGAATTTAACCTTGTAATTGCATATTAAATCATAATAAGGTTACCAATAATGTGTCTACACGATCACACGTTTTTATTTTCGTAAGTTTTTATTTCAGGAGTAAACTATTCAGTCCTAAACAGCACACGCAAAGCAATCTGAAATGCTTGGAATGAGGATTGTTTTGAGTCACACAACATGGCTGCTAAGCCCGCACCCTGGTGCCAGGCTCTTTCCCGTGGGGCGTTCCATTCAAACAAGCTTGTTCTCCTGCGTGGCCGGAGGGTGGCTGCTGAGGCGCGAGGCTGCTTCCCTGCTTCGCTCGATGCAGCCACCACGTGGCCTTCCTCCCTTGAGGTGGGAACCACAGAGATCAGGTGATCTCTGTGGCGTTCGCAATAAGTGGGACGGTCATCACGGGCTGGTTCTTGTCTCTGGGTGAAAAGTGTGTGAGAGGCTGAGAGCGGGTCAAATGCATGGCTTTGAAAACCATCAAAGCGTGGCAATTAGGCCAGATTAATTAAAGCAAGAGTGCAGTGGTCTGGTCAGGTGGCTGTGTGGCACAGAGGGGGTTATTCTAAAAACAATGACCTCCCTTCCTGGCTTAGGGGGGCTGCAACAGGTTATTGTACCTAAAAAGGGGATTCCAACAAAAAAGGTTGGGAACCACTGATCTAATGTGTGTTTAAAAAAAAGTTGTTCAGCCTACGAAAACTTTTTTTTGTAAATAATACTGTCTTCTTTCTTAACCAATCAAACAATATATTTTTATTTTGTAACAACCTACAAGTGTACAGTAATATGCATGCATGCGCCCATGAGTAACATAATGATGAGCCGCAGGTCAGGTAGGTCAAAGGAACCGCGGGTTGAAAACGTTTGGGAGCCACTAGCCAACCACTTTCCCCTTTGAGTCTGCCGCTCAGGAGGACGTGAGGCTGGTGCATCACAAATAAGGAGGCCCAAATTACAAATGCAGCCTCAGGTGTTGGAAGGTCTGGAGGGGGAGTTTAAATGCAGCAGCAGCTTCTAAATCAAAATCCTGGATGTCTCCATAGATATCTAGAGGCAGTTTGTGCTTGTGTCTCAGGGGAAACAAAAATAGGGCTTATATAAAGCTAATCTACAGCCCAATCCTAAACTGTGCTGCTGCATGGCCCACACCACATCCAATGCAGCTCAGGAGGGAGTTGAGGTTGGAGGCTGGTCTTGCCAACCTAGGCTGGATTCAAACCCAACTCTGTCCCACCCAACCTGATCAGCTTCTCTGGGCACCTTGGAGTTGTGTCAGTGATTTTGGTGGCACAGCTCTGAGGATCCCTATTGGGATGGCTGCGACTTATTATGGGATAAGGGGAATAAATTCCCCTGGGTTGCCACATTCAGCCCCAATCCTGTGCTGGATACGTGGCCTTCCTATTCCAGCATGGGTTAGGATTGGGCTGTTATACAAACCCATTTTTAAATGGGTTACAGTCTGGTATTTTCTTCCTGAGAGTTAGACATGTTGATCTGTTTAATTTAAAATTATTCTTGTATGCAGATTTTTTTCCCCTGAACCTCAACTATCCCAGAATTAATGAAAATGGTAAATGTTTTTAGAGATTTTTCTAGATACTTGATTAATTAGCCCTGCAGCAATGCCATTGGGGGATATGTTATAGAACGTAGTTCATGTTTGGCAATTTCGATGGTCCCCTGATGTCATTGCCCCACTTTTTTGGATTTATATGCATTGTTTATTTCAGCGTTTCTCAAACTTGACCGGGTCTTTTTCATCCCACCCTAGATTTCACGATTGGAGCAGAAACTATAATGGTCTTCCACCTTCGTCTTGCAGGCAGGAGCCCACAGGATCCACCCATTTGCTAGGGTAGGCTCAATTGCTGGAAAGAAGCAGCCTGGCATTTCTTGAGCCTGCGTCTGCTCAGCTGTAGCTGTAAGCACTCTTTCTAGGAAGTGGACCACTGAGCCCAGGGAAACTTGATGCAGGGTAAACATGTTTAGACTAGTGCTATAAAAATTCCAGATTGGATGATGGATTGTCTGAGGCTGCGTTTGCCGTCCACACCGTGTAGCAAAAAGCATGTCCCAACCGCATTCCTTTCATCTGCACAAAGAGCGTCTGATGCAGAGCAGCTCCCCCAGACCTAATTCAGCCCCAAGGAGTTGTCATGCTGGGTGTGCTGCCTGAGCCCCAAGTGCGTTCCAGAGCATCCTTGCCCTTTGTGACTTGGCTGCGTTCTGGTAAAGCAGGAGGAGAGCCAAGGTTGGGGGAGAAAGCCCTGCAGGCACTGGTGGATGCTTTGTTGCCGCATCCTTGGCAAGGCACCGGCTAGATATCTCCTTTCATCTATTCAAGCCTCAGAAGCCTCCTTCTGTTGGGAGGAATGAAAAATTGGGACGAGAGGTCCAGTTCAAGCAACGTAGCCATAAAAGCTTTTTAAACCAATGCAACTGTCATTAATTAAGCAGCAGCTTAATTTTTTTCCTCCCACAACCCTAGTTTGTTCTTCCCACATATATTGGCAAAAGCATATTAAAAAATATATAGATACAGGTGTGCCCCGGTATCCACTGATTTGGTATCCACACTTTCAGTTATCCAAGGATACTGGGACACCTATTAAAAAGATAGGGGAACATTAAATAAATCTCCTTTTTTTTTACTTATTGCAGCAAAACTGCTGATGTTCCCCTATCTTTAAAAAGGCATCCCCAGTATCCCCATTTGTGGTATCCATTGGATTTGTGTCTCCAGAATGGAACTCCAGTGGATTCTGGGGCATGCCTGTCTAAGGAAGAAAGCATTTCTTCTTTTTTTTTCATTTTGATACCTTCAAGTTTCTAAATGTTTCATTCTTTATGCTTTTGCAAGCAAAATGTTCAGCAAAAACTGTTCCTTGGAAAAGAGCACGTGGATAGACTTTGCAGGACCAAAGACAGGCTGAGTCGATGCAGAAGTTGGGTCCGTCCAATAACGTTCTGACAATTACAAGCGAATACATTGGAAAGAACGTCTCCTCCCACCCCTGGTAAAATCTTCTCCCATGACTGTAACAAGGCGGGCAGGCTAAAAATTGCATTTACAGCTCCACTTGGATGGAAATGTTTATTCTTGGTTTCTGAAAATATACTGGGCACTTTAATAGTGTAGCACAAAGTTCAGCCTGTTCTATGTGAAGAGGGTTGTGTGGGATGAAGACCCTGGGCTGAGTGCAGAGTGTCCTCCCTGGGAATGCTTGCTAAAATATTTGTTACAATTGGGTGCTTCCCAAGGGAAATAAATGGGATTCAATCTGAACTTTGGGTCTTCTCTGATAAAGGATGATCTGACGGAGATGTGATAATGCTTCTCAGAGAGAGTTACGCTTTCCATCATTACCTTGGGTAACTGACCTAAAACTTTTCTAGGGAATTTTCCAGCCCATAACTCTTTGGAGCTTTGAGGAAAAAAAATCAAATTTAACAATTGTCTAAAGAAGTGAGCAGAACAAGTATCCAGATTTGCATGCAACACCAGGGAAGGAATTTTGCCTCCTGCTGCACGCCCCCCTCCAAAAAAAAGGAGGAAAAAAAAGGATGTGTGATCAAGGAGAAAGTCCTCAATTTCTAGAGCTTCAGACAGAAAATCTCAAGGCCAATTCATGCATGGATATTGAATGCTCGTTGAGCAGAATCAAGATGGTTTACATTTATAGACGAGCCATCAGAAATAGGTGTTTCAGAGTGTTTTTCACAATGTAAACGCAAGGACATTTTTTTCGTTACAGACAATGTGCACATTTGGCTGCAAGTGGTGAGTGATGACATGCATGGGTGAAACCTCTCCAGTTTTAGTCACAATTTGGTGGTGTCCTCAGCCACAGATTTTTCAGCTATTTTCTAGTATCCATTTAAGAAGCCCAATAATTTTTGCATGCTATACATTTCTTATCTGTAATTTAGCATGTCCTGCAGAACTTGATGTGCTATTTCCTGGTGGTTATACGGTGTACGTTAAATAAGGGAGGCCAGGGCCATACTGTCCACGAAGAGGTGGTTACGTTGAGGAGCAGATGGATACATTTATATAAGGCACATGAATGGGATTTGCCCTGTTCATTTCAATGGGAGCAAGTGTTTTATGCACATAATCCCATGGATTGTGCAAAGGGCACGCCAGCATAAAAAGAAATGGGGCAACAGGGCTTTCAGCCAGTGATGTCATGCAGGGGGTACGCGAGTACCGGTTTCTAGGATTACAGCTGGGCCCGCCCATTCGCCTGCCCACTCGTCGACTCCGCTCTCTGCAACGTTTGAATTTCTTGCATGTTTGAGTTGCCTGCATGTTCTCAGAGCCAGGAAGGCAGGCAGGCAGCGAGCGGAGCCTTTCCTTTCCTTGCCACTGAAAAATGAGTTGCTCTGGGGTTTTAACATGATGCCAGGCCTCCTTAACATGTTCTGGGGGTGCTGTGGAATACTGTTGGGTCAGTTTAAAATCATCTGAGGCCTCAAAAAGGGCTTTTTTCATGTCACTTCCTGCCACGACATCACTTCTGGCTTATGATGTCACTTCCAGTGGGCGGGTCCCGACGTGCCAATCAAAAGTGAGTACCTGTTCTTAAATCATTTAGATGACACCACTGCTTTCATCCATATTGATACAGCTGCCTAGAACAGTGTTTCTCAAATTATGAGTTGGGACCCACTTGATAGGTTGCAGAACGCTAGGAGCTGCCATCTTGGTAGTTGCAAACCTTACTCTTACTGTATTCCTTTTGTGCGTGTAAACCGTTTAAATAGTCAAGTGAATTTAAATGCTCAAGTAAATGTTCAAATGTTTTTTGTTCAGTGCTTTTACATGAAATGTTGTCCTAATCTGGCTTTCTGTCAGGGACGTTTCCTGGTTGTGCAATTGCTGCAGTCCAAGAGTGCCAGTTTGCAATTCAGGAGTGCCATTTGATTACATAACAATGATGGCACTTCCTGTTTGATGATGTCACTTCTGGCTATGGCATCACTTCCAGATTAATGATACCTCTTCTGATGGGTCCCAGCATGAGAGCCATTTGAAAAAGTGGGTCCTAGTCTAAAAGGTTTGAGAACCACTGGCCCAGAAGTTCCAAGCTCCAGCGTTATGCCACTCCAAGCAGTATATTTGTATTGCATTATCTGATTATCTGGCCTCCGAATGGCCTTAAAATGCTGCAGAACCACCAGGAGCTGCTGCTTAAGGTTACCAGTGAAGAGCTCAGCAGCTGCAACCTGTCATAGAACATCTCACTTAAAATGTCCCGCACGCTACTTGGTCGAAGCTGTCACCCCTCCAGCAACCACAAACAATGCAGAGAGAGCAGATGTGTTTTCTATTTAGAATTAAATAGTTTATCTCAACCACTGTCATTGTTGCTGAGGCAAAATAAATAAATAGTCACGGTAATGTAAACTTCAAAGGTATGGCCTTGCCAGAATGACGATTTTTGAGTCCGGAGTCCACTGAGAAACTCCGTTTTGGCCCCAGAGGCTTCTCTTTCCGCCCCCCCTCCTCTAAGCTGAAAGAGGGGGGATGTTGCTGGCAGCTGAAAGTGCTACACAGAGTGGTCAGAAAGAATTTTTGGCTACCCTCCGCATCCAATAACTCATGTCGTTTGCGCGCAGTGGTCCAGAACATTTAAGTAAACATCATAAATGTCTTTTGTTATTAAACTTTCCATTCAAGCATTTTGTTGAACTCTTAATGGATAGTAAAGAAGACATAATGATGCATGTGCTCATTTGCCTATGTGTATCTGAGTCACCGGCTTTGCAAGGGGACGGTTGAGCCAAAGCCTCGCGACTGTTCTTGAGCAACAAGCGTGAAACGACCCTCCAGCCACTGCTCCTTATGAACCAGATTTCCCCGGGATTGGGTTAACAGAGGAAGGTGCAAGCACTGTAGTTGTACTTCGCTTTTCCAACTTCAGGCAGCCAATTGTCACACAATATGCCCCGTTTTCCAAAGGCCACCTTCCACTGAGCTGTTTTGCCCTCATGCCAGAAACCTGTGATGCCACTAGTAATATACAAATATGTGATGTTCAAAAGTACGCAAGCTTTAAGCCATGACGCGACCAAGGTTTAGCGTGTTTTAAGTCCCAGTGGTTTCAATGGGAAAGAATTATACTGCTGCTGAACTTGCTTCCTTTAATCCCAACGGTACTCAAAAGTGTTCTCTTTGGTTAGATTGTGTCATCATAGTCTACACAAAAATGTACTCTTGTTTTATGCTAGGGCCCAGAAACTTCAGAATCTGGATTTTTTTTTTTTAACACAAGGATAGGACATTTGTGCATAAGAATGTAAGACGAGCACGAGCTGCCTTGGATCAGGCCAGAGGCCCATCTAGTTTAGCATCCTCTTTCCCACAGTAGCCCAACAGCTGTCTCCCGACACCTCACAAGCAGGAGATGAAATGATGTTCAGGTGGCAGCACTTGAGACTTGGGTTAAGGCAAGGGTGGCCAACCTTTTGATGTTAGGGCTCCTTTAACAATTGTGCAGAGGAGGGAATTTTAGCAGGTGCAACTTGTTAAATGTGACCCCACCCACCCCTGTTCCTGTAGCCAGGTTGAGCAAAGCCACAGGCAACTGTAACCATCCTTCTTACGGTAAACTAGAAATAACTCTTTCACGATTAGTGACTAATACTTGCTGAGTTGGATTCATTATGTTCCATTAACAGTCTGCTTGTTCTGGCACCCTCCAAGTTGTTTCTCGTACTCCGATATCTTGTTCTCCAAACGTTCTAAATGGCATTTATAAATTTTATTATGGAACTAAGCTCCCTTTACTCATACGTCAGTTTTTTTGTTTAATTGCTTTAGCTATATAATTAAGGAAACACTGCAGCATAAACTAATAGTTAATAATGCATTTTTGCTTCTTGGTGAGTTGCTTTTATCTGAACTCTCACCACACAATAACAACCTCCATGTCAGGGAACCAGCGTCGTCATCTGCAAATGAACTCCCGGAACACTGGGAGGGACTTACGCGGGGCTTCGCCGTGATTGGCTGCCCGCCCGTTTCGTTCCGCAGCTGCCCTGGCCTCGAGGGGTGCCTGCGCGCCAGGGGAGACAGGTGGGGGGCGCGCCAGGTGCCTGGGCAAGCAGCGGGAGGCCGCACCAACTGGGGGCAGCCCCCTCTCGAGGCCAGGGCAGCTACGGAACGAAACAGGCGGGCTGCCAATCACGCGAAAGTCCCGCCCACGCCCCTCCCAGCATTCCAGGAGTTCATTTGCAGATGACGACGCTGCAGGGAACCCAAAAACTTCCTTTGAAGGAAGCAGCTGTGCTCCTATTTGCCATCCACTTGGCCAGTTTTTAACTGAGAAGGTGGGTTATAAATTCTTAAAAACCTTAGACAATAAAGAAAGGAAATACGATACTGTATATATTGCTGTTAGTGTATATTATATGCATTGGCTTCAGTTTAATTGATATCCCAGTTTATGTATGGATAGCAATGGAAATATTCACACTAGGGATTTGACTGATTTGACAGTCATTCCCGCAAAAAAGTGTGGAGTTGTTCACTAACTGATTTCTGACAAATCAGCATCTTGCCAAACAACAGTTCCCAGGAGTCCTAGGGTGGAGTTGTACCTGTTAAAGTGATATACACCCCATATTCAACTTGTACTGTAGATATGCACCTTCAGATCATTTTTAAAGGCCTCTGAATTGTCACTTCCCATAAGGATTATAAGCTTCATGACCATTGCCATTCACTTCAGCACGACCTCTCCCTTACTTCAGCCATGTGCCGTTTGCTAATGGGGCGAGAATTTCAGTGAGTCCCTGATTCAGGAATCCCTCTTAGACACAACAACTTAGCAATGTACTGACATGCTGCTTCCATCTTGCCCTGGACTTGTAGGGAAGGCCATTTTTCAAGAAGTGGACTAAGTCCGAGCTAAGTCTGTGTTATTGTTTTAAAAGGAAAGCTAAAATTGTGCAGATGGTCAATAACTGGAAGACCAGGTGGACTGCATCTGGTGATGTTTATCATTTTTAATATTTTGAAACCAGATGTTGTTGAGATGCTGCTGGTTGCAGCCATCGGAGAGCGCGAGTGAGACTTGCTAACCTTTGGTAAGAAATGACAGTATTTTGACCCAGTTAAGATCAGCATTAATATACAACTGGCTCACCACTGCTGTAAAATGTTTTTAAAAAATAGGAAACAGATGCTTGATAGAAAGAAAGCTATCGGCCAAAGCATTCCTGATCTTTATATAAAAATGTAAACTTAAATATTTTATTTGTCTTTTAATGAACTGCTATGGAACAGCTTTGGTAGTCAAAACATTTCACAAGACCAGGCACATATAATTTGTCATTGGTTAATATGGTCCATCTTTCAACTATTCCCCTGGGAAAAGAGGCACAAAAATCCCACATTTGGTAGAGGTCAAAAGGCCAGAATGTACTTAAGGGCGCCATCCAAAAGGCACCCTGGGCCAACTCAAGCTGCTTACATTGGCACATTTGCATCAGCGCAAGGCATGCCGGGCCGACACAGGCTGCAGCATTGGCCCAAGTGGGCCGAAGATGGCAGAAAGTAAGCCGCCCCCACATTGGCCAAGTTCAGCCAGCGCAGGGCCTTCTTCTGGCAGGGAGAAGGCGGGAGGAGGCAGAACAGGGCAGGGGAGGAGGAGCTGGAACAAATGTTCCTTTGCCCCGTGGTGAGATCCAGCTGCCTCCTACCTTGGGCAGGATGTAGTGCAGGCCAGCTGGCCTGCCTGCTCCTGCCTAAGTTAGGATTGGGCAGAGGCAGATCTAAGGGAGGGCAGAGCTCTAAGTTTTGCCAGAAGCCTTACCTTGCAGTGGAAATCACTCCTCTCCTGCACCGTTTTAGCCAATCTTCACAGGGGAAAGCAACATCTTGGCGTTGCTTACTGGCTACAGCAGCAAGGGAGAGGAGGGATTTGCATGACAGGGTAAGGCTTCTTGCAACACTTAGAGCTTTGCCCTCCCTCTAGATCCGCCTTTGGGATTGGGCTGCCTGAACCTGATGTGTTTCCTCTGCCTTCTGCCCTGGACAAATTCAGTTGCTTCAAGTAGCTCTTTTTTGTGTGTTTGTATGATGAAATGGAGTAGAAAGAGGTAAAAATTCAAGAAATGAAGAAGATAATTGAACATTTTTTTTTCCAAGCAGTTATATAAGAAAAATGAGCTGGACAAAGACAGACAAAGAGAATACTTAAGGAAGAATAATAACGTGAGATTGACCCAAGAACAGAGAGAATTTTTGGACCACAAGATTACACCACAAGAATTAAATGAAGCCATTATATAAAAAAAATCAGACAGCACCAGGACCTGACAGGATAACAGCAGAATATTATAAAATGTTTGAGGAAGAACCTGCAACCCAGTCTCAGATTACCTCCCTGTCATGGTTCGGTGTCCCTTGGGGCTCTGGGCAGAGGCGGATCTACAGGGAGGGCAAAGCTCTAAGTGTTGCAAGAAGCCTTACCCTGTCATGTAAATCCCTCCTCTCCCTTGCTGCTGTAGCCAGTAAGCAACGCCAAGATGTTGCTGTTACCAGTGAGGATTGGCTAACACGGTGTAGGAGAGGAGTGATTTCCACTGCAAGGTGAGGCTTCTTGCAAGACTTAGAGCTTTGCCCTCCTTTAGATCTGCCTCTGGCCCTAAGCCCATCCCTGCCCCTTGAGGATGCCGCAGTCCGTTTGCTGAGCCACGAACATTCCACTTCTCTCCTTTCATCTCCCCAACAAGAACTACCCCCCTGCTTTAGCGCTCAGAGGACAATGGGAGAGAGGAAGGCAAACTTCCTGCCCAAGTCCCAGATTATTTCAACCCCCTCGGGTCCCATCGAGCAGCCCGCACTAGCACACACACTCCAAAGTTGGCATAAAAAGACATTCGCTTTTTCCAGGGTTTGCACATCAGGAGATTTGCCACCTGTCCTCTGAGGAGAGAGGCCAGTCAAGGACAAATCTCAAAAGAGGTAAGTAAAGACACAGCAGCCCACAGAAAATGGCTCACAGTGGTCTACTAGCATAATGGTCTACTAGAATACAAACGAGCAATGGTCTACTCTGACTACATAATCTACCAAAGTCGGCTCTCCAGATCTTCACTGGCAGCACTTCCTGCAGCATCCAAGGGCACAATCCTAACCTGGAGTTAGGCTGGCACAGTTAGGCCAGAGAAGTTTGGCAGGCACAAGGGCCACTGTAAAGTGCATCTGGACCACTCTTTGAGTTAGGGAGGATGGTGCGCATCTGTGTGCTGTCCTCTCCAACTCCGAGAGTGGGCCAAACATAGTTCAATGTGTCTCTTGTGCAAGCCAAACTTTGCTGGTCTAACTGTGCTGACCCAACTCCAGGTTAGGATTGCACCCTGAGTGGCGCCAAGCGTGCAGCAAAGTGTACTTTGCTGGTTTACATAGCCATTTCTCTCTGTTCCGTCATGGGATCAGGACCAATCATATTTCCCCAAATTTATGTTGAGATATTCACTGCACGTAGCCTGGTCCATTTGGCGTGATTCCATTATTCACCTGTGATCTCCTTCTGCCAGCATAACACCCTTCTTCCCCTGACAGCTCTGCATATAGAGTGCAGTATCAATTCAGCACTGGAATGACCGGACGATTTTGATAGTAGAGAGCAATCAAGGAGGCACTGCAGGTATTCAAAGACCTTACCAAAGCAGCCTGCTTTGGTACAGACCATAAGAACTTCAGAAGAGCCCCACTGGATCAGGCTCACTCTCCCAACACTCAATTTTAGTATATGCCCCCTGGTTCTGGTATTGTGAGAGAGGGGGAAAAAACATTCCTCTATCTATGACCGAGGCATGGATCCCTGTCGTCAATAAAACAGAAGCTCTCTTGCTGAGATTTCTAGATTAAAAAA
>JAJKFI010000050.1:3284273-3313598 GCA_029204185.1 Lerista edwardsae | reverse complement strand
TTTTTTTTTTTTTTTTTTTTACATTTTTCACCTTACTTTTAAATCTTATCATTGTGGGATCCATGGGGCTTGCTTGCTTGTTTTAAATTTTCACTTGTTTTAAATTTTAACTGTTTTAATATCATTTTTTTTTAAACATTGTTTTGTTATACCTTGGGGTTGGGGTTTTTTTTTTTCCAATGTATGGTTTTAATGTAAGCTGCCTTGGGTGCCCATGGGGCAAAAAGGCAGGATAAAAATTAATTAATTAAATAAATAAAGGCACGCCTGCACCACAGAAACAGGTGCTGGGCCAGCACGAGGACTTGCACCAACCCAGACACCACAGACGGTGGCAGGTAAGCCACAGCGATGCTGGCCAAGTTCGGCCAATGTGGGGGCTTTGGAGGGTGAAGGGAAGGCAGAGAGAGGTGGAACAGGGCAGGGCAGCCCCATGGGGAGGGGGAGGAGTCCAGTTCTGGCCATTCAACCAGATCCTAACTCCAATCCCCAGGCCACGTGGTCCCAATCTGGGCTACCCAGACTTGTGCCTGCTATGTAGCAGGGGCAGATCTAAGCAGCCCTGTAGGACTGCCCAAGGCTTACCCCAGGGTAAGGGGACAAATGTCCCCTTGCACCACAGTGAGTTCCTGCTACCTCCTACCCTGGGTAGGATTGAAGCACAGGCCAGTCAGCTTGCCTGCTCCTGCATAGGTCAGAATTGGGCTGCCCGACCTATAACATGGGATAATACATCATATATGTTAACCGGAATGATACTCTCCCTCTTTCAAGTTTCAAGGTATAACCAGGAATTCAGCTGAAGATAGGGTTGTTACCCAGGGTTGTTTTCATTGGTGTGTGCTATACAGCCAGGAGGATTTATCTCTATAGAGAACACATGGGAAGCAATTCCAATGTTGGGACTGAACATTCCAAAATGCACACACATCTATTACAGCAACTGTTTTTGTATGACAACTTAAAAAGCCAACAATTCTAAAAGTAATTGAATTTGAACATGTGATAAACATGACAAGGGGTTCTTGTCCTTAAATACTCCTCTTGGCAGTTAAAGATAATTCAAGATATTGCAAGTTATGAGCTCCAGAAATGCCTTTTTAAAAAATTAAACCATGGAACAGTCTCCATGATTAGAAAAACAGTTGTCAAACTGTGTTCCTGGGAAATCTGGGGTTCCTGGGAAGATCAACATTAGTTCTTCAAGATCCGCAGTAGCAAACAACCTTCTCTGACAGATGGCTAACCCCTCACTATAGGGACCTACTGTGATGTAGGTACATTCTCTTCTGGTGAGGTACAGAACATAACATCACTGAAGCCCAGAGACTTGGAAGTGATGTTACACGTCTGGGTCACTAGGCCTTCAAATGCAACCAGAACATTTCCGAAGCTTGCAGGGGCCTCAGAAAGACTCCCAGACATGATCTGAGAACCTCCAATTGCCTTTGGGAGCTCAGATCTGGGTGCTCAGGTGAGGCTCAGCCTCCACATCCCTGCCTCACTATGATCTTTCCTAGGTGGAGCCAAAGGGAGGTGGCAGATGTATTTTAGGATACATTGTACAACTGGTTTTGGAATGGTACCCAATGTGCATCCTATCTTGGATTATCATTAGGGCATTGTTTATACAGCCTTAAAATATTAAGAGTAAACTACCAATTGCACACTTAGCTTTTTAAAACTAATGTGAGTCCAAAGGTATTTGCTTCAATTCCAGTTCAAAACCTGTATTTCAAGATGCACCTATGGCTACTTCGCTATTTCCCCCCATTTATGGATGATGTTCTTTTACAGGTTCTCATTCCTAAGATGGGAATGATTTATAGTGTCTACCTGCAAATGAAATATGGGTAGGCAAGAGTCCGAGGAGACCCTCATATAAAATCCTGCCCATGTTGTTGTTTTCAGAAAAGCAACACTTTTGAAATAAGTAAAAATATTTCACTAAAAATAGTAACAGAGGATGCAGGCCTGAACTTGTAAAGCCTGATGTGCTTTCTGATATCAGATGTGTAGCTGTTCACATTGTGTTATATCTGCCAACACAAAGGGGCCAACTTGGTTGCATTATTTATGGATCATTTCAAATTCTTATTGCACAACATTACAGTGTTTGGTTTCCAGAGCATCTCTTGAAGAGTTATTGGAAATGATGAATAAACTGCAAAAGGCCAAGTACAGGGTATTATTGTAACACTACATAAATATGATTCTCTCCCTCCCCCCCTTCTTAAACATCAAAATGCCAAATTCCCTCTAACCTTGTTAAACATGTCACTTTATTAGGTACTGCCAGTCTGATGAACCTAAGGTCATTGGAGGGGGAAGGAATGGTACAGGCTTTATTTAATAGGGAAGGGGGGCAGAAAGCAAAGAATGAAGAGGTGGGAAATGGGAGTTAAATAGTGAGGCATCTTTCACCTGGAGCTTGAACAGAATGTGACAGGCCAAGAGCCACCCAAGAATTTTCAATTTTCTGTCTTGGTGGAAAATAGTTTAATACAGATGGCAATGTACGATACAGCCTCCCAGAGACATTACTTGGCAAAGTTTCTGTATTTTATAGCTAATAAATCCAGCTTTCATGAGGAAATTCTTGTAAGTTGCATTTCAGAAAAAAAATATTGAATATATTAATTTTGTACATTTTACCATCTGCTAAAACGAGGTAAGTTCTGCTTGGCAATTTATCTGTAGAGGTTTTTAAATTGGCCATTTTGCCCATAAAATTGCTGCTCTGTATAAGGAGAGATAGCTGTCTAAGCAAACAGCTTATTACTGTCAAGCTCGTGATTTGTTGTTTCATTACTGTAGTAAGTGTAATTGTGATATTTGTGGTTGGGTGGTCAGTCCTTTCACCCTGTTTGGTTCAGGACTATACCAGATTACCCCCCCCCCCAATAATAATAATAATGCATTGTGAGCAGAAAATAATGCTAGGGGCTTTCAGAGTAGTCAAAGCAGGGGAAAGTGGAATTTGGATCTTTGCAAAACAATGCCAATATTTTAGGCAGAAGTTGTTTTAGTTTTTAGGTTAGTTCTTGCAAACGTCTGGTATACATTATAGCTCAGGAGGCCATTTGCAAACAGATAACTTAAACAAGCGATTCCCAAAGATAGAGGGTGACCTTAGCCAGAGACTAAAGCATAATTAGCAAAGGTGGACACTCAATGGATAAAAGGTTCTGCATGCATAGTCCCAGATACTGTGTCTTTTTGGATCAAGACCATAATCTGTGCATAGCCCAAGTCAATTAAGGCTAAAAAAGTACAATTTCAGATAGAAAATAGTGCAGCCTGGTGGTGATGGTGCAGAAAATGACATTTCCACGTGTATTTATTGAGAAAAAGTAAAGATATACACATTTTTACAAGCTTTCAATATTAATTTACATTTTCTTAAATAATGTTATCCCCAAATAAATCATGACTTACATTACAGAGACCCTTGGCTTCAACAGTTCCACAAGGCTGCTATTGCTGCGAGTTCAAATGCAATATTGGCTCATGTCAGTTAAGTTCCTCTCTAGAGACACTAAATATCACATTAATTCAAGCATCTAGACATGGCTCCAAAACAAAAAAAAGCCCCTCATAAATCTGAAATGAAAAACACATCTAAAACTGTAATGGGTGTAGCCTCTATTTCTTAAATAAGTGGAAAGATTTAAATTAGGTTCTGTAGTTTGACTTAGTGTTTTAGGAGCATTTTGTTTGATGTTGGGCATGTTTCCTTCAAATGCACAGGCTGAATTTATTTATTTATTTGTGCTTAGGTTGTTGCTTCTAGTTGATAACTATTATTAAAAAGACGCCAGCAATTATATAATGGACCATCAGTACAATTGGTGCCATCAATTATCCTCTGCAGGTTAAATGTAGCACACGAGTAACTTGTACATATGGCCACTGAGAGGCAAGAATTATGGCATTCCTGCCACAACAGTTAATGGCTGGAGCACTACAATGCACACATTCCAGCCACTGAGTCCACTGGGCTATACTGAGTCCGGAGGAACAGATTGTGCCCTAATTTTTTGTGCATAGTCTGTGTATTTTTTCTACTTTTCAATTGAGTGTTTTTCTGAATCCAGTCCATATAGCCCTTGTATTTACATCAGATCAAATTGTGCTATACTCCTGTATCTCAAGCACAATATTCAAAGTGCTTAATATTATTTAAGTGCTGTTTTCATTTAAATTGGTGCAGCAGTTGCAAAGGCACAATGTTCACTTTTCTAATTGCACAACTTTTAAAACTGTGGGGCATTTTTGTTTCTTTCACATGGGAAGGTAAGAATGAGGAGGATGTAATGTAATTAAAATACACCAACAATCCAAATGTCAAAATTTTAATTTGCACAAAACTGCTTCATTTGGAATAATATGATATGCCTTACATTCTAGCCTGGTTAGAGACATAACATGTGAAGCCCTCTTCCTGGGCAATAATTTCAGTAATCTTACTGCAATACTTTTAATTTCCCTCACAATTACTACTCATGTTTATCTGAGCATTTCAGATAAAATTTGGTGGGAGCCTTATCTGTTTTTCATGCAGACAGCTTTACTACATAGCTCAGTATCTGTCACCAATTCTTTCTGTATTTAGAATGTTGGCAATTTCATCCCTTGGTATTCAGTATGAGAGATAGGATACAAAAGATTTATCCTCCATGTTAAGCCACAAGGCCCAACATGGAGGACCTTGCCTCTGTGCTGGCAAGATAGCCGGAGCAGAGGTGAGTAGACCTATTGCCCACCCTGCGTCCCCTTCTCCTGCTGAGCATCCTGCAGCTTCTTGGCTGCCACAGGATGCAGCAGTAACAGTTTGGTTACTGATGCGCCCAAGCGGCCAGGCAGCTCAGGATTGGGCTGCTCGTAATATCCTGTGATATTGACAAATGAAGGTAGTTTTCACTCGTTTCACTAGATTATTTTTAAGGTTAAAGAAAATTTCCATACAAGAGCTCTAGGTTTCTAGCCAGGTTAGAACACTTTAACTATATAGGTTAAGTAATTAAAAAAAAACTTGAATAGAATAGTGTACGCATGTCAATGGTTAGAGAGGCCTTTCAGATTTAGAATTAGAGCCTTCATGGACACTGTAGGTACATCTGCAAGGTTTACGTTGATTACCTGACACTATGATATAAATATTCCATTTTGGTATCATGTTAAATGGCCAATGGGCAGAAACAAAAATCCTGCATGAAGTAGGACACTGGGCCATTCCAAAGGCCACATCATTGTCTTAACTTTTCTGACTGCTTTGTAAGAGATTCATTTATTTTCATGCATTGAGCCTTTGAGCTGCTCTCCTGCTGGTTAGGCATAGTCACACATAAGCAAAATGTAAGGAAAAGGAAAACAAATGTAAATTGTAGCCAGTGTAGGTGATTTCCATTCACATTATAAACTGATTCATGTGTGAGTTCATCTTAAGTGAATACCAGTCCTCCACTCGCAGTAATCTTTGCTCTTATCTCCTTTGCTTTTCCTTAGGCAGGTAAGTAGCCAGTTTAGTGCACACTGACCACTGGAAAATGGGCTTGCTTCCTAAAGCACACAAACTAGAGAACCAGAATGCGTGACATTTCACAATACTGTTTGAGCTGACTGGTTTTAAAACAAAACTGCACATGTGCCTTTCCATCTCTGAGGCTGTGGAATTTGCTGCTTTCTCACCCCCTTACCTGTAACAGAATACACACAATGGAAAATGGAACTGCTTGTGTCACAACATATACTATCGTAAGTATCCTTTGCACCAAAAACTGTTGTTGGACAAATGTAGCATTTGAGATTGATTATGGCAATGGAATAGAAAGTGGAGAACAGGATGTGGAGGGATGAGCATACAGTATATAAATTCTCTTTTTTAAAAAATTTGGGACACTACAGGAAGAAAACAAAAAAACAAGCTCTTATGTTGAAACTACTTCTCAGGAATATTACCAATGTTTTAAAGGGGGTGGGTGGGAAATAAGCAACATGACCACCTTGTCATGAATGTACCTGTTCTCATGGGATGGGATCCGTTTCAGGCTAATTGAAGACACTTCCTTTCCATCTCCTATTCATTTGGCCCTAAGTCAAGCAAGCTCAGTGGTTCCCAAACCTTTTAGCACCAAGACCCACTTTTAAAAATGACACTCTATTGGGACCCGCCTAGCTTTATGAGACTTTAAAAAAAGGTTTCACTTCACCTCAGGCCTGTTTTTATCCTTTTCACTATGGTGGGGACTGCCTTCTGGAGCATTTATTGAGCTCCACGTTCATAGGATCAGGACTATTCTGGCGGCCTTGTGTTCCCCTTCACCTGGCCTTTAATAGGCGCTAAGCCATGTTTGCCTACTCATGCTCAAACATGAATATGTGGCTCAGTTTCACTCAATAAATTTTCCTAGTCAGTTTTCAGCTTATCAGTTTCAGGACCCACCAACAATCAGGCCACGACCCATTGGTGGATCCTGACCCACAGTGTGGGAAACACTGAGCTAGCTATTATACGCACACATGTATACATTTCATGCACAGCTACTCAATCTACTGTATCCATGAAGAACTATCTAGCCTGGGATATCAAACTAATTTCATACAGTGGGCCGAATAGCATTAATGGTATCTGCCAGAGGGCCAAACGTTACTTAAGTAAGGAGTGACATCATTAAGCAGATGAAGGCCAGAAATAAGCATGTTGTTCTCACATAGAAACTCATTTGCTGCAAATGACCGAAGAGAAAATATGCAAATCTTGTTCATAATTTCAAGATAAGAAAGAGCCCAATTATCACGTTGGGAGAGCCCAATTATAACGGGCTGCATCTGGCCTTATGACACTCTTAATCTAGGCTCTCACTTTCCCAGAGTTAAGGAGTAAAGTGGAGGTGGGGCCTTGGAGAGTGGATAATGTACTGGACAGGTATATGGGAAGGGGCCACATACTGGCCTCACACTGACAAGGAATGGCCTCCATGCTGTGGTTACCCTAGCTCATAGGCAGGTAATTTAGGGGATAGAAACCCTGACAGGAGAAAAACGGATCGATGGGTATATTAGAGATACACCCTGGCCTACTGTTGCAAGCAGTGGCCAGCCTGATGTGATGGATGAGGGATCAAGGGCCAACTCTGGAAGAGAAAGCTAAATTGCATCCTGTATCATCTCTTTCCATAGGCTCAAGGCCAGTTCGGGAAAAAAATTAAACAAACTGGATACTGATGGAAACCTATAAGCTGGAACAACGATATAACAATATCATTTTTTTTCAAGTTCCATAGCCAATGTAATTCTAGGAGCACATTATTCCTGTTCTAATCATATTGAATGATGTTTGTTGTGCTTGATGCAATCTGAAACTGGACCTATTTTCTGAATTAGCTTTATTTATTAACTCTGAGAATAAATGTGGACACTACAACCATGTTTCCGTGTATCCAATTACCTATTAATTATGCTAAATCATTTTCAACTAGGTAAATGGCACATAGCCTATAGGCTTTAAAATATACTTCATAATATCAAACCACTTGCTGTGCAAGTAGCCTAAGAAAATTTTAAAAGTTAAAATGGAGAAAAGAAATTCTCAAGAAAATAACAACTTTTAAAAACTTTTTTCCACAGTGCCCAACATCATTTCAACTTCTTGACATTCTCTTATCTTTCTTGCCTCCTCCAGTCAGTGGAATTCTTAAGAAACTAAATAAAAACACAGGCTCTCAATTATACTTTGTTTTCTTGCTGCAGCAAATAATTAGGTGCTTTTGATTTAGCACTGCTCTTTGATTATTTAAATTTGAAATTTGGTCATGTCAAAACTTATCACAAAGATTTATTTTTTTATCTACATCATCTTAAACCAATGTTACATTGTAACACAACAAACTTGTCTTTTAAGGCACAACACATCATTATGCACATTCTGTTTGCCAAACTTAAAAAAGAGACAATAATTTTTATATACCCCCCCTCAGCGCTCCCACCCCAAACAAAAGAAATAAATTGCATCCACTTTCAAAATCAGCTGCTAATAAAGTCACAGTAAATTATTTTCATCAATAATTTACACATATTACAGATCTAGACAAGATTGTCACTGTACAGTCTGAGTGCATTCCAATTCAGATTCTCTGGGTTAGGTAGACTAAAGTTTGATTCAAACCTCAGTGCTGAGAATATTTCCCATAGTGAGGAATGTTGTTGAATACCACCCTTGACGATCAGAAAATGCATGTCATTGCTTTCCCAGTCCATCGCAAAAGCTGTTCACTCTGGCTAGGGCTCATTTGGTGTGTACCAGCAACTTCCTTTCATAGTTCTTTGAAATCATCAAAAATGTTTTCCGTATAAGACCATATAGAGCATCCGTGCGTACAAGTCGTAAATTGGTTCAGTGATTTGGATCCTTCACTTTGGACATTTTCATTCCAAATATTGCTTTTCCTTCTTAAGACCATACATATGTGTCAAGCCAGAGGCATAGGATCACACATTTAAAAAAAAATTCAGTGTACTTTGAAATATAAAAAGGAGTCGTCAACTATGTGACACAGTTACAAATACTCCAATTCCAGCGCTTGGTGTAGAGCCAGGAGGTCCGAATGACTAGATATTCTCCAGAAAGGCATGTTGTGCTGCGTGTGTGAGGGAGGAAAAGGTGAGGAGAAATGAACAATATACTTGACACACTGCACACCGTTACATTTGTTTTCATACACTCTGGTTGAGCAGATTAGAATTATCCTGATTTTTCTTAGTAAGACAGACAAAAAAATCAGATAAAAATAGATCGGAACTTGCATTTTATACAACAAGTTTAGAAATGTTATCTGTAGTGAGAGTGGAAGAAGACGAAGACGACGAAGATGACGAATACTGCTCAGTATTCTGAGCAGTAGTATGAGGAATCCCTTGTGCACCCACTTTTTGCAGCTCCTTTTGGTTGTTAAGCTGGGAACTTGCAAATCTCTCCCCTGTAAGGAGATGCACAAGGTCTACCTACATCTGGAGCCCATACATTCTCCCCGAAGAGGAGATGCAAAGAACGTACGTGCTTCTTGTAATGTGTGAGCACACCACCTTTGGAAGTCAGAATTTCAGGTTTTGATATTGCATGGCACAGGTTATTATTGCACCAATAAAAGTCTACTTTTATGTAAAATTGCCAAGCAGCAGTCATATTATAGTGAGTTGTAAAATACAAGATCTCAGGAAAAAATGTTTTTTAACTAAAAATATTGCAAACATGTGGCTTGCAGTTTAAGACCCTTACTTTTACTCAGTTCAGATCTATTTGTGAAGAATTTGCATTCATTTATTTTTCCAAATCCACTCATGCAAGCGGTTTAGAGAAAAGCATGCCAACCATACAGTACAGAAACCATCTAACTTGCTTTCTGAACAGACTACAAGACAACCCCAGCACCTGTACTGCTTCTATACAAAGTAACCATTTGGAACCAGCATTTCATTTTTAAAAAATAATTTGTATAACTAAGGAGCACAGTTGCTATCAAATACAACACAAGACACATCTTGTAGTTTTACTGAGACCAGAATTGTTTTGGATTGTTCTGGTCAGAGCTTAAAATGCACATCACCAAAATTATGCCCTTTCCACATTGCTGTTGATTATTCTGAAATGTGGTATGTGTTAAATGTTGAAAGATTTCCAGATAGCAGACCATGTTCCCATGTCCGTAAAGAAAACGTATCAGTTCCTATTATAGCTATTCCAAGAATACAGGAGTGAATTCTTGGTGGTAACTTTCATCCTGCATATTGATGGCACATAAACATCTTGATGCAGTGACCTCTTATGGGTACAGCAGCTTCACTTTGCACATAAATTTCCCTGCCTAGCGTCTTTATTAAATTTTGCAAAGCTCAAATTTACTGCATCTGTCATATGTACTGAGCAGGTTCAATTTATTTAGCTATTTTAATGTTTATCACTAAGATCCATTTGATTTATTTCTATATCATACAAGTACTAATAAAGCATATGCTAGAATCCAAATGGTTTCATTACAGGCCTTCTAACTTTGGCTTTTGGCATCTATCAACTCCAATCATTTGCCAATGTGCCACACTAAAACAAATGCAAACAGAGAAGCTTGCATCAATATCTACGTACCACGCCAACATTTCATGAGACAGGTTACCTTTTTTGCTGCCTGTTCTTCTTCTACACCATCCCCAATTACAACATACACTACTTTTCTGCCAAACCTTTGCATTATTCGTTCAAAGCAACTTTCTTTTCCTGGAAGATAAATGAGATAAACAGTTCAGAGAGAAGTTACCTGGTTAGCGGCATGCTCCTCATCTCGGCCATCTCCAATCACAACATAAGTTATGTTAGTGCCAAACCTGGACACTATACGCTCAAAACAGCTTTCTTTGCCTGAAAAACAATGCACTATTTATTTGAGCTATCCAAGGAATTGAAATAAAGAGCTAAACAGGGCAAGGAGAATCCCACAAACAGCTAGGAGTTGTCATAACTGAAAAACCTGCTCACCCTCTGATAAACACTTGCAAGTATTATGTATGCCAGCGCCCAATCACTGAGCTTCTTGTGTGAGTGGATGTTTGCTTATAATATGGTTGAGAGTGGTTATACAGTATATTATGACCAAGAGACAAAGTTTCTACAGCAGAATTTGTACTGTAGTAAATGTGACCTGAAAACTAAGGTTTAAAACAGGGGTATCAAATTTGTTTCATATAGTGGGCTGAATAATGATGATGATGATGGTGATGATGCAAGTATTTATACGGTATATCACCTTTCTTTGGCCTATAGATTGCTCCTATAGCTTTAATTCAAGGTGGTTTACATGGGCAGACTTTATCTCTAAACCCGCAAGGGTTTTTTACAAATTGCAGAGTTGTTCTATCTTTCAAGAACTACAAACAACATACAGATGGAACTTTCGTGCTTTAGTCCTTCTTTCTGGCCACACGCTTGCCTTCCTGCTGGCTGATAAACAGCTTCTCTGCTCCCACCAAAGAAACAGCTGGCTCAGCACAACTCCTCTCTCACAGGCAGCTGGAGACAGCTCTTATCAGCTGCACTTCTCAAGGTCTGCTGCTCATAGAGACTTCCGGTGTTGTCGAACTGGCGACCTTCAGATCTTATCTTCGGGCAAACGGAGGCTTTAACCCTCTCGACTAAACCTTCTGCCTTCATGAATAGCATTCATGGTGCCTACTGAAGGCCGGAAATGACATCAATAAGCAGGAAATGATGTCATTAAGCAGCTGATGGTCAGAAATAAGCACTTTGTTCTCACATAGAAACTCATTAACTGCAAATGACCAAGTAAAGAGAAAATCTGCAAAACTTGATCATATTTTCTAGATATGGCAGAGCCCAATTAGCATGCTAGGAGAGCCCAATTACCACAGGGGCCAGATAAAGAGCTTCCAGGGGGAACTCCAGCCAGTGGGCCTTATGTTTGACACCCCTGGTTTAAACAGACCAAAATACAGTTAGAGTCCTTGACCTGTTGCCCAGGACCACTCTTTCCAAAAACGAATGCAGTCTCTCCTAACTCCGTTTTGCTTTTAGCTGATATTCAAAGGAGACAACCAGGACTTCTCTCTGCAGCGCAGGTAAAACTGCACCTGGAAGAGGTAATGCTAATTAAGGGCTATTAATTGGAATGGAAGGCTGTAGCACTGCGGGGCATCTATGTGTCTCTTTTTCCCCTAAGATCTTGCAAATATTGGCATAATCCTGCTTGAAAGCACAAGTTTTCCTGAAGAATAAATTAAATCTGGACAGTCTCCTCAGATTCCTTCACTGGGAAATCTCTCCCACCAAGGACTTCCTCATGAGTGGGCACAGCATGCACCCTGCCACTCCTTCTGTCCCTTAGATTGATTGGGTTGCAATAAATTGTATTGGTCTGTAAGACCCTTAGGAAAGATCGAATTGTCACTAGGTGAATTTCCCATTTAAAGTTCCTCAAAGAGTCCACTCCCTTATCATTTGACAGAGGGTCTAAAAACCATGTTTCTTTCACTGCAGGGTGTCTGTTTCCCAGATACAACTGAAGAAAAGTTAAACTGCTTTGCTTTGACCAGGCTGTTGTAAGTGGCAATATATTTTTCCAAAACAATGAAAAATTGGATACGTTGAACGTTTGGCACTGTAATATCCTTTCCACATGAAGGTCAACTCCTTATGCAGGTAAATCTGAACTGTTATGTATTTATTTGATGAATTTATACGCTGCCTTTCTCCCAGTTTATACCCTGCCTTTCTCAAAGGTAGCTTGAATGGTTAACATAGTAGTATCTGTACTATTTCAATGAAATGAGAGGCTTGCCTTCTGCAATATGAGTTGTGTTGCTGAGAAAAGGACGTTTACTTCTTACCTATTTTGGTTGCACTGTAAATATTTTCAATTGGAAAAGCACCTCCTAAACTATACAGCAGGACTTTTGCAAGGGCTGGTATAAGCTGGGTTGTTGTTACCAAGACATTTACACAGTTACTCCTATAGGGGGAGACAAAGCATACATCTATGTAATGACAAAATGTATTTGTCTAAAGTAAGGCTATGTGTCTGTCATCAATTATTACATAGAATCTGTTACTCTTGCCTACCTGTGCAGGCTTTGCAAAATACCATTACTATTTATTAATCTATAGCCAGAAATTAAGAGTTCCTATGTCAAAATAGTTCCTATTTTTCCTGTAAAAACAGTATGAGACTTACATCTGAGTAGACATGAACAAAATTGTGCTGTTGTTTTGGCCTAATCTTATCTGCACAGGAGCAGTGGGTGCTAAACAACTGCTGCATCCTGTGCAGGATATAAGCAGGCTGAAGGTCTCCTTGGGGGAAGGGGAACATTTGTTATCACCCTGCTCCAGTGGTTTTCAAACTGTGCGTCGGGACCCACTTGGTGGGCCGCGACCTGTATCAGGTGGGTCGCGGAAAGCTGGGAGCAGCCATCGTGGAAACTGCAGACCCTACTCTTGCTATATACCTTTTGTGAATGTTAAGAGTTTGAATTTTTAAGTGAGGGTTTTTTAAAAATATTGTTTTTAGTTCAGTGCTTTCATGTAATATTTTGTCTTTACCTTACTTTCTGCTAGGGATGTTTCATGGTTGTACAATTCCTGCAGTCCAAAAATGCCAATTTGCATTTCAGGAGTGCCATTTTATTACATTACAATGACAGCACTTCCTACTGGATGATGTCACTTCCTGCCACAACATCACTTCCAGGTTTACGACATCATTTCCAGTGGGTCCCGACATGAGTGCCATTCTAAAAAGTGGGTGCCGGTCTAAAAAGTTTGAATACCCCCGCCCTGCTCAATGGGGCTTCTGGAGTCTGTGCCTTCTGTTTAGGAGGCACAGGCTTGACAAGGCCCCTGTCGGGCTTCTAAGCCTGGGAGAGGGTAGAGGATTCAACAGTGGAAGTTCCTCTGTTGGGCCACTCCCCTCTGGCCCATCCCTTTCCCCGTTCTGCCCTCTGATGGCTCTGGAATGCCTCCCCCTCCCACCAGCAAGCAGCACAGGCCTCCCCACCAGTGCCATTTCCTCTATGAGTGGCGCTAACTAGCCTTACAGCATGTTTGCAATACTCACTGCTGGCCTAGGATTGGGCTGACCAACAACCACAGAACTAGACAAGCTTATAGGCACGTTGTATTGACTAGACAGGCTTATACAAATTTCTTTGTTTAAAGTTATTTTTAATAACTACAAGAAAGCTTGTCACTGGTTGGTTAAAGTACGTTTCTTTTCCTTTCACATGTCACCTTGCCTTGCTTTCGAATGCTATTCTGCTATAGGAGAATTTATATTTAAAAACAAATGCAAACTTACCTTGTACTAATAATCGATAATGATTTAAGTGCATTTGTCAGCCAGGAGTCAGTGAGAGCCTCAATTTCCGCTCTTAATTGTAACCATGCATCTCTTTTTGCAGGGCCAAGAAGTCCTGATATGCAAAGGAAAATATAGGTGTTTAAGATTGTATTTTGTTTTCCCAGAAATGGCCAGAATTTGTAGTGCTATGAAATATTTCCATGGAAAAGCCACATAACCAGATTTAGGGCACAATCCTATGGGCCACAGCATGAGTGTACAACTGGTGCTGGTGTTGCAAAGGTACAGTAAGGCACCTCTAGTGCTGGCGGTAAGCCCTTACCACCCATACTGGCTCAGTGCCATTCCTATGTGCCTGGAGGTATCCATGGGGGGCTGACGGCCCTTAGGTGCAGGGGCCACCAGTGATATGACATTTCTGTATTGACGGAAAGGGCAGAACTGGGCGGGGGAGGGGTGGAGTGGGGTGGAACTGGTGATGGCCTCCAGTGCCAGATCCTAACCTCCATGTTGTTTTAGAATGAAAAAAGTATTCTGGAGCTGTTCAGAACTGTATTCCACAGGAGATCCATAATTGGATCATCCATTTTTTTTCCTGAAATGTAGTCATATGGGATGGTTGCTGCGGGGGGGGGGGGGAGGGGGGGGTGTTGAACTTTTTCCTTCTTTGTCATTTTCCCAATTAAATTCCAGCTGCTCTTTGAGCAGAGAATAGTGCAGAGGGAAATGTTAACCCCTTTTCCCAGGCATCCTGCTCTGACCTAACTAGCCACACCCCACCCCAATGGTGTTTAACCGAAAATGTTGAGAGATTTAGTCTTCTAGCATGGCTCTCGGAAGAAAGACTGCATTAGAAGCCACCCAGAACTCTATGGAAGAAACGGATGCTTTAGGGCCTCTTCTGAGATCATCGTGGAGAGGAAATTTTGATTCCCCTCCTCTGCTTTTCTTTCATTTTTGCACTTCATATCATCAAGGTGATCTGAAACATGGCTTTTGAATAGGAAGAGGTTGGAATGCTTTCGCTCACCCCTCTGCAAGAAGATACTAGAACAGGGTTTCTCTCCTTAAGAGTCTGGTCAACTGACAGAGAGTTTCTTATACTACTGATTGCCTGAAATCTATTTTTAATCAATTTAATGATTTATTCACTTAAAATCCTAGATGTGTTTGTGCATTTTAAAATTTATTTTATTGTGGAAGTACTGTAATTCATTTCCAATATTTAGAAGAATTTGTTTAAATATGTTCCTGTCATCTTCACTTCTGGAACCTATACATATAAATAAAAAGCTTGAAACTTTTGAGAAGATATTTAGAATCAGAGGTAAGTGGTTACAAAACAACTGAGTATCACTTAACAATGCACATCTGCTTGGATAGTTCTATTCAAAGCAGGTTAACTAATTTTAAAAATGAATCATTTGTACAGCCACATCTGGAATATACTACTTTAGATTGACTGTTAGGAATTGCACGTTTGAATGTTCTCTCACCTAAAGAACACTACCTCTATATGTGGGGAAACTATCAAACCCAGGAGAAAGTGAGAACAAAAAGCATTTTATTTGATAGGCTACCAAGAAGCTCACTTCCTTCACAAATAGCAATTTTTTTTGAGAGAGGAAAGCATGTAAACTTTGGCTGTGTTGTCCAAAACAGTACACTGCAGAAATGGTAACTATGAAATAGTACAGTGCAGTACTTTTTCATACGTGTAGGTCAACGTGTAGTTTAGTGATATGAAATCTGTTCAGAAATATAGCAGATATCTTACTTTTTATTTGACTTGGATCCAAAGGTGTCCTTCCGCTACTGGAAAGCCTCTTCTGCTCCTGAAAGGGCTGTTTCCAATCTAGCGGAAGAGCACTGCATGACAAAAGCAACCCCAAATCAGAAGTTCTTCTGTTTGCAGAAGCTCTTGAGCAAGACTTTGTACAAGTTCTTTTCATAATCTTTTCCTGGCCAACTAGAGTTTTATCTGTTACAGCCTGTACCTTCTTGATTCACCATGTTTCTTGTATTATGACATAAGCCCCAGTACACTGTGGCAAGCGCTACAAGAAACCTTCTGCTGGTGTTAGCATTAGAGTTCACAGAACAGCACACATGCATTTTCTTCTGATACATGTAGTTTGTGTCCAAATTTTTATTCTTCATCCAGTTTTCTTGTGAAAAGCAGGGAATCATTTTGTATGTTACAGTGATTTTTCCCTTTTTTCTTTTAGACAGCAAACATGGAAGTTAAAGACATGGCTTTTATCATTGCAGGGATTATAATTCCCTTTGGAAAGACGAAAACAATAGAGATGTGACTGACACCTTTTCAATAACAAAACTCTCACCTCCTACGTTGTTCTTGTAAGTATTATATAATTCTTTTACTCTTCTATAACGGAATGCCAGCTTCCTCATCCAGTCAACCCCTCCTCTTACACCTGTTGGCAGACAAAGGTTTGCACTACTTGCAGCTGCATGGAAGCCATCAGTTGCAAAACTGTAGGTACTGCAAACACCCAAAATATGTAAAAGTGAATATGTTTTCTTCCTACAAAAGATAACTTCATTTAATTTTGTTACAAATTTAATTTTAAGTTCTTAAAATTTTTTTAAAAGGCATGGCTTACCTTAGGTCTTGTCCATTGTCATCTGAAGAAACGTCATCTATATGTACTTGATCACATTCCTGTTGAAAGAGTTTAGGATTTTTTATTTTATAAAAGGTATCTTGCTACGTAATGCAATAAAGCCTCAAGACATTGAAGATCTAAATGCTGAGTAGCACTTGTATAGCCAGAAGATGGCAGAATCTGCACATGCAAGGTCTCATAAGCTATACCACCATTTTTTTTAAACACAAGGACTCTTAAAACCTCCGTCCTCACTAGGGTACTACTCAATTTATTGTTGTACTTGGAATTCTAGGTTGCTGTGGTAGCCAGAAGAAACTTTTTTTTCCAATTCTGCATAGTCAAAAGGCTACAATCCTTAAGATCAAGCTTTACTGCTCTCTAACCAGCCATGAAAGCACAATTAGGACCCAGTCCTATCCAACTTCTCACTGCTGATGCAACCGCACCAATGGGGCAAACACTGTATCCTGCAGTAGGAGTGCAGTTACAGAGGCTTCCTCAAGGTAAAGAAACATTTGTTCCTGTACCTTGGGACTGTATTGCTGCTGCATTGTTGCTGGAAAGGATTGCGGTTTTAGAATAGTAAGGGCATTTGACTGTATGTACTGTCCACATATCCACAGGCAAAAATGTTGACACGTGTTATGTATGAGTAAGGACTTTCTAAATTCTTTTAATTTCAAAAGAGTTCCATAATTGATTACTTCTGTAGCTCAATTACATTAATCCTGATGGAACAATAGCTGGATTTTCCATAAATAAAATTGCACAATCTCAAATGTAATCATAAAGCATAAACGTAAGCATGTTTATTCAGAAGTAAGTCTCACTGGGTTCAAAGGGGCTTACTCCCAGCAAAGTGTGCCTTGGAATGTACTCCCAGTCAACCAATCCATATCAGGTTTATGCCCAAAGCTAAGCAACTGTGAAATTTGAATAAAAAGATAATTTAATCAAAACAAACAGTTAAAATGCTCAAAGTGAAAATTTTTTTGGCAAAAGTGTGTAGCATCTAAAAGTGATGGCATATATATAGGCAGGCCTGTCTTATCTGCAGGAATTCCATTCCAGGAACCCCTGTGGATAAGGAAAATGGCAGATGTTCAAATGTGTGGTTTTTGGGCATGCCCCCACTCTCCAAACTCGACTGTCTTCTGAGCCATGCAGATGCTCTAGGGCTTTCCTGGACCTGAGAATGCCTTTTAAAGACATATGTCACTTCCGGTTTTGTTGAAAAACCAGAAGTGATGGTTTTTGCCCCCTTGTAAATCTCATTCTGAGGCCTGTAGAGATTGCAGATGGACGCAGGTGGCCTCTGTGGAGCTCAGAACACCTTCTAGAAGCACCCCTTGCCTCTGGAGGGTCCAGGTTGGCCCAACCTGCAGGTTCAGGGAAACTCATGGATGCTGAAACCTGCACGTTCTGAATCTGTGGTTAATGTGGGCTGACTATAAGTGGTTTTTTTCAACAGTAAGCATCTCCCATGTTGGATAGTGCTTCCTAACAAGGTTTTTCTTTTGCAGTTAACTTCATTTATCCTCAGTCACCCATTTAGTCCATTTTATGTATGCAATGAGACAGGCATTGCCTATGATACCTCATTGGTCTCTGAAGACAAAGCTAGGCTTACATGCAATTGGGACTAACAAAACCTCAACAGTCCCATTTAAAGAATTGTTTTGCTTCAGAAAAGCATATTTGGAAAACAGCAATGTGAAAAAGAAAAGCAGCTCTCCAAGGTCTCATACAGACATCTTTTGGCATCCTGGTAGCTAGAGATTTGGGCCCTCTACATGCAAAGTATGTACAATACCAATAAGCTAATGCAGTGTACCAACTGTTTAAGCTGGAAATGTAGCCCAGCACCCTCTTTGTTTTGAAGCATGCAAACAAGGAAGAGGGAGGGCAAAGGAAGAAGTTTGGTCTATTGGGGTCTAGTGACACCAAGAGACCATCCTTGTAAAGCAAGTATTTTTGTGGAGTAACGTTTTCTCATCATTTAGCAAAACCGTTGAGGAATGCACCTCTACTGTCTCAAGTACTTCAGTGTCACTTAGTAGTGAGCCCAGAGTAGCCGAAAGTGAGGAAGGGGGTGAGGTACTACCACTAGCAAGTGCACAGGAAAAGAAAAACCAGACTAGTTGGCTGGATTTGTTCTCAATGCCTTTTCTCCTTAGCAATTGTAAGCAGACACAGCTTGTTGATAGTTCTTTGATTCAACCGTGTTGGAACAACTGTCAGGAATCTGGGATGAGGAGTGGATAGCCTACGACTTCCTGCTGAACAACCCGCTCCCACGTTTACACTCACTCCCTCGTTGACTACTACAAAACTAGCAGGTGAGCTAATCAAGTTGACAGCCTCAACAACTACCTCACTCGGGTCAAGAAAGACTGCTAGTCTGATCTTCGATCCCTGTTCATCTCTGCCCCACAAAGCCCTTTCTTCCCCTTTCCTCCAGAATTACAAGAGCTGGATATAAAAGCTTCTGTTCCTAGACAGTGCTGTATCACACAATTCTTTCACGGTGCTACTGCAAACCTCCTTAGATTTCCTCCAGCTTTATATTTTGGTGGTATGGAATTATACAAATACCACAAAAAGGAGAATGGAAATAGTATATTGGCTAGCTAGTTATATAACAAAGCTTCTGAAAGCCTTTTTATAACTTTCCTTTAAGCTGTTCTTAAGGAGTAGGGGCATTTGCAGGACTCATTCCCAGAAAAAAAAGATCGCAGATGGCCCAAACATGGCCTATTACAGTTCTGACCCTCTTTCATTTTCCAAAGGTGCTTCTGTCACCCACACCAGCAAAGCAATTCAAGTAAAGAGAGGATGACAAGACAGAGATGTAGCCATGTTGAACATATATGCTGTTAATGAACACAATATTTAGGCTGGCTTTTATTAATTCAGTAAGTGGCACATTTCTTATTTACGCTTATTAAAATACATGATAAACATTTTTAACAATTTAATAAAATGTATATGATAAAATTTCACTTGATATTCCTTTTCTCTTATATTTGAAAATGACTATAGTCATTTTTTTATACACTCCACACTGATGGCCACTGCAGATAAGAAGGCCCTTGCTGATCTCTAGAAAAGAGGAAAAAACACGTCTCCATTCTAAAAATCACTTTTCTAGGGAGCCAGTCTATTAGAACAGCTATTTTTAGCTCGCTCTGAGACCCTCTCTGGCTGAAGAATGGAATGCGAAAGTGACTTATCACTTTTGCATTCCATTCTTCAGTGAGAAAGGGAAAAGGGAGAGGGTCACATTTCTCGGAGTGAGCTGAAAATAGAAATTCTAATTGATTGAAGTCTAACTGACTTCTGTTTTGTTTTTAACTGCTTTTATTTAACATGGTTTTTGGTATCAGTGGGAAGTCTCAGAACCAAACCCTAGTGGCTACTGAGAGACAACTGTATTACTAATATGTGATACAGACTGAAAATGTTAGGAACAATTTAGTTTTCTCTTTTTAGACTTTTTTGCTTCTAAAGGAATGCCTTACAGCAGCAGTTCTCAAACATAGCGGTTTTTGGTCTCTGGATCCCTTTACACTCAAGTCTCTGAGAGTTTCACCAGTGTGCACTGTCAGGAAGCCCCAGAGCACCGACACATGGGCAGAGCGGTGCAGTGCCAAGCAGGTGGTAGTCATATATGGTGTGTTTGTAGAGCCGTAGAAATCCTAGGAGCACCTTTTGAAAAACAATGCCTTACAGTATTATCAGAGGGCGATAATAGTGGTTTTTCTAGTTCATTCTGTTCTGTGGTTCTGCGGCTCACCCTTCACTATTTTACTTTACATACTTAACATTTACTTCCTGCTATGCATGACTGAGCATGAAAAGCAAAGCCTAAGATATAGTTATCTTCTGTGCATATTTTTCTCAGGAATAGGTTTTAACTCAATTATTAACACTTTCACAAGCTCTAAGAAAAATTGGCAAGAAAAAAATGCAACTGTTTGCATCAAATCCCAGAACTGTTCAGGTTTTAGGCTGAAATCCTAAAAGTATTTGGATCTGCACAACCCCACTGAAGGTACAGTAATCCAAGAGCATTTAGAATATTAGAATTCCCTCCCATTCCCTGTGGACACTAATAATCTACTAGCATGACATCAGTGTATTATTGTTTGATCATAAGAGAGATGGGATAGAATGAAAAAAGCTCTCTGTTAATTTTAATTTTAAGGTAAAATACCTTTTAAAACGGCTACAGAACTGGCTACACTCAAGTCACAGTGGGCCACTGGCTGTGCAAGTTCAAAACTAAGGAAGATAAAATATATTTTCCATTACTGAGTGTTTACAAATTCATGTACAATAACCAATGTTGTAGCAACATTAACTGAAATCACGTCTCAGTGCAACAAGTTCCTTACAGGAATGTTTCAGAACTTGATGTTTTTACTAAGATGTGAAAAACCTATAGATGACCCACAAAAATGAACCTCTTGGAATTGTCAGTAATTTCATTATCCAATAAAAACAATGACGCACTGCAGTAAAAACAAAAATCCTATTATGCAGCAGATCTCAGAAGTTACAGCCTGAGAGTGAACAACAACTCTTATTCACCATTATCTGCTGGAATTAGTAGTAAAATTGGTATGGATTATCTGCCAAGGAGAAATGTTTTCTTTGATAACCTACGTTGCATTTTTTCACTGTTTTCACAATTTACAATGAGACAGAATATATATTTAATTCACTCTAGCACGCGGTTTTTTCTAGTGGCTGTTTACTGGTGTTTTCCTGCATTTTTTTAAAGATTGTGAGCCCTTCTGGGAGAGGGAGCCAATCGTAATGGGGACATCACTGGCAGCACAAGTGTATCACCAGCGCTGGTGTTGCAAAGGTGCAGTAAGGGACCTCCAGCGCCGGTGATGGCCTTGCCACCATTGCTGGCCCAGTGCCAGTCCCGAAAGCCCAGAGGTGGCCATGTGGATCTGGCAAGTGGTCAGTAAAACCATTCAAAAAGAGCAGCAAGGGGGTGGGACCAGAGGTGGCCTCCACTGCCAGATCCTCAACTCTGTATTGGGCTACGTGGCCCGACATGGAGGCCCTCACGTCTGTGACAACAAAACAGCAGGTGCAGCTGTGAAGAGACCCATTGACAGCCCTGCACCCTTATCCCAGGGGAAGGGGACGAATGTCCCCTTTTCCTGAGGTGCCTCTGGTGCCTGCCCGACGTCAGTAGGATGCGAGGGGTAACCATTTGACTACTGTTGCACCACCCACATCCAGGCACCTTAGGACTGGGCTGCCGGTTATTTGATTATTCTGTAAACTGCTTTGTTGAAAAGCGGTATATAAATACTATTAGTAACAATAATTAATATTTGCTTAAAATCCAAATCGATGACTATAACATTAAATAAAAAACTATAAAGTTTTTTATTTAACTTGAACTAGTATATTCTTCCTAGTATAGTTATAACAAAATATTTTTCCTACAACTTTTTTCACTTATAGAATGCTTTCTTTTTTTTAAAAAAAAGAGGCAAGTAGTCTTTGTTTTGCCTGAAAAGTGGCTTCATGTTCTGTAAACCAATTGCTTCAATAAATTGCTCTTCTGTTTCTCAAATGCCTGCTCATTCAGGTTCAGGGCATGCCTTTCATGCTTAGGAGCAATACAGAATATGTAGTCACACAAGACATCTGAACTTAAATGCTAGCGCATATGAGGAGTGCTATGCAGCAGGTATGATTTTTATATTGCCTCTATGAAAGCTTTTTAGACTCCCATTAAATCTGGAAACTACAGCAGTTAATCAGTGGGATAACAAGAACATTGAATTTTTTAGTTCAAGTTCCCCAAACTTGAACTTTGGGGAAAAGGAACCATCTATTTATTTTGCAATGTAAAATACCTTCCAAACAACGTTTTTGGTTGGCAAGCAGTATATAACCATTCTTATTAACAATAATAAATCTACCTTTAAAATAGTCGTCTTAAGAAGTGGGGAGGTGGAGAGACAAAAACAAAGAGCTGCGGTGATTTTCAGGGGCTATTTTAAGTCCATGTAACTCGGCCATGAATAATCAATAGACTTTCAACAACAGTCTTTCTTGCGATTTGGGGGGAGTTTCAAGGCCTACCTGCAATAGTGGTAAGAAGGTTCCTCTTTTTTTAAAATGCTGCCAATTTTGAGAAGTGGTGGCGCTGCGGGTTAAACCGCTGCTGCTGGGCTTTCTGACAGGAAGGTTGGGAGTTCTAGACCATGCAACGAAGTGAGCTCCCGTTGCTTGTCCCAGCTCCTGCCAACCTAGCAGTTCAAAAGCACCTAAAAATGTGAGTAGATAAATAGGTTCCACTTTGGTGGGAAGAGAATGGCGTTCTGTTCGCCTTGGTGTATAGTCATGCCAGCCACATGACAAAAGAAGCTTGTCCTCGGACAAACGCTGGCTGTACAGACTTAGAAATGGACATGAGCACCGCTCCTTACAGTCGGTCACGACTACACCATTCGGTCATGGGGAAACCTTTACCTTTTTATTTCTGAGAATAGCAGAAGTGGCAAAAGCAGATGTCTTGGTACACTCTAGGATAGAAGATGGCAGCCAGGTAACCAGCATTGAAGCAGTTGTGTTTCAAGTCTTAAGAACAGAGGCCACTGCTGGTAAGCCCCCACTATGCCCCCTGCAAAATCACTGTGTTCTGTAGGCAGCCTCACAAAATACACCCCATTTCTCAGGGGCTGGAAGCCATGGTCAGCCCTAATCAAAATACAAATACTGCACTAAACAGCCAGCTAATATTCAGTGTCAGAATTTTACTTTTATTTCTTAAAAAGGCTTTTAAAAAAAGTAAGGCTTTTTTTAAAAAAAAAATAAGCCTCACTGGGCCCAAGCAATAATCCTGTTTGTAACTGTCACTAGTGCTAGACATTTTAAACAAACAAACAAATAAATAAATAAATAAATAAATAAATAAAAGAGAAGCATAAGACACTGCACAGATTGCAGGCTTGCATGTTGCAATTCACAGATGGTATGCTTTTAGGTGGGGTCTTCAAAAAAACCTCTCTGCTGCACCTGACTATGACAGGTAATTAACAGGTACTAAATACCATTATCATATACGGTCAACCAGTCTAATGTTTGTAGAGATGTTTGCGGATATATGATAGCAGCCGTTTTTTAAAATAAAGATTCCAGATTTTTTTTTTTTTGGGGGGGGGAGTCCAAAATACATGCTATGGATACATACCTCTAAGTCATTAAAAAATAAATGCGTATCAGCAAGATTAAAAATCATTTCTTCCATCCGAAGTCCAAGAGTCACTGCCACAGGTGGATCCTTCAGAGGAAAGAAATGCATAATTGATCACACACAGTAAAAAAAAACTCTTGAAAAACTCTAATTCTGTACAGCTACATGCATGCAAGTCCTGTTGATAGAAAGAGATTTACCTGTTCAAAACTGCATATTTTGTTTTGAGCTGTGCTCACAATTACAGTCACAACATCAAAGGAGTCCAGTGATGATTAAAACATTGACAGTAAGGAGCTAGATCCATAATTTCATGAGAAAGAGACTTGAACATTGGTGTTTCCTTAAGATGTAAGAAGTATGGAAAATGCATTCTTTTTATTGGGCAAAAATGAGGTAAAGAAAAGCAACAGAACCATTAACCTGAAGTAGACTCAGCACTTTTTGGTTTGAAACTTAATTGTCTGGTAGATTAATCAGTAAAATACACGGGCAGCGTAATTCTAGAGGGGGTGGAGCGCTGATGCAACGTTGCTGTGTCGGCGCCCCGCCATTAGTGCCGACGCGGGAGCGCCTAGCAGCACCCCTGCATCGGGACGGGTGCTGCTGGCAGTGCTGGTCCTGTTGTGCCTGCGCAGCGCTTCCCTCGCGTCAGCTGAAGCTGGCCGGCGAGAGGGATTCCCTATCCTGTATCGGGATGGGGATTGGGAGGAGGGAGGACCTGGGCCAGCTTGGGAGGCGGCTGTACAGCCACATCCTAAGCCCATCAGTGAGGCTGCGCGGCCCCAATTCGGGCTGTGTGGTCTCCTCGGATCTGCGCCTGCTCTTTAGCGCACGCTCCCTTGCCGTGGGGAGGCTCCAGCCTCTCCTGAACGGCGTTTGATATGGCACTGGGCTGCCGGCTTCAAAAGCCGGTGCTGTTTAGGATTGTGCCCTAAGAAATTTAGGCTCCTAAATTAATCCCCTACCAACGCCAAGGAGGCATGCACACCTGCGTCCTGGAGGGGGGGCGGGGCATTAAAGACTCCTGGACCTCTACAATAACACTCTACCTAATAACTCCAAAACCAGATATGAATGTATAGTGTGTCTCCCGCCCTACCCTTGCCAGATGTTTATTGATGTAACTATGTTCCTTGTTTCACATGTGGTAGCACATCTATATGTCTCTCCCCCTCACCCCTCTTCCAGTGGCAGTCTCTACAGCAAAATGCTGAACTTTATTTTAAAACAGAGGAAAGGAACACGCAGCTGCATGTACCACATAGGTTGGCTCAAGGATAAACTTTGTTGCCAGAGGAAAACGCCAGTTCTCTTTAGCCATCTACAGTCGTGCCTCATTATCCACTGGGGTTCCATTTCAAACTCTTCCCCTTTGTGTGCAGCACCTCCTGTTCCGCCATACTGCCGATCATCTCGCCACCAGATCGGAACATAGTGACACCCTGGGCAGTTGTGTTTGCCCAGAAATTCTGGTGCAAGGCCTGCTGGGAGTCACAGCAATAGACTGCCCAGAGTGTCCCTTTGTTCCAATCTGGTGACAGTTGGAGAACGGTAGGTGCTGTTCAGGGCAGGGTGGGCTTTTTCTGCTATTCAATGGTCTCCAGTTTGGAGACCGCCATGCTAGACTATAGTGACAACAGGATAACTGAACCATCTCATGTTGATTATTATAGCCTCAATAGCACAATATTGATATCCGCAGGCTCAAGCACTGGCATTAAATCAGTCAAAATCAAGCAATATAGCCTCAAAAATATGAAAGAGTAACATGTGAACTTGCCCTCAATTTTAAAATATATAAAAAAGAAAGACACAAAGAAAGTAACGCGAAAATACTTTCAGTTATCAAATGATTACAAGAAGCTGCATTTGAAGGATGCAGGAATGGTTCTGCAAACCCTTTAAAAAGTTCCCCACTCTGGATTTATTGCTGATTTTAATTTAAAAGCAAAACCAGAAAAAAAAACACCTTGTCAGCTCATTGGCTCTTGGGAACATGGCCCTTAGCCAGAGATTGCCAGCATTGCAAGAGAGGCTAGATCAACTATAACACTTCCCTAGATCAAAATACAAATGCCTTTGGTTACGTTAGCAGTGGGCATAAATTGGAGCCAGACAGTCTGTCTGTGGACTTCTGTGCTAGACTGGGCCATCTACTAGAATGCCTCTTAGGAGACAAAGTAAAAATATCTCAGGAGAACCAACACTTATAGTTATGAAGAGAGAGACTGATGAAAGGAGCCTGAATCATGTCAAAAACCTGCCCCTTCCTTAATGCCCCCAATGGTTGAAAATTATGGCATCGCAACAGGGAAAAAGCCTTAAATAATCATTTTGTTTCTAAGGCTGCAATCCTATATGCACTTACCTAGGAGTAAGTCCCATTGAACTCAATGGAGCTTACTTCTGAGTAGACATGCAGAAGATTGCACTGTAACACAGTGAAATGAAGGTGTTTAGAAGCTAAACTTCGGTGGCTCTATGTATGTGGTACCAAACAGAATTTTCAAACTACACTGCGAACAATGTTCTAAAAGCAGTACACTCTCCCCTCTTTGTCACAGAACATTCGCTGTAAAGATCTCCACTTATCCATACTGCACATATTAAGAGCATCCCTCTTTATCCATATCAAGCATTTGATATAAGGCCTGGGAACACTGGGAAGAAAGAAGGACTAAGTCTATCTCCCATTTTATCCAATAGTAGACCTTCTCACTGCTTTGAGCTCTGGTGTAAAAGAAAGGACCGGTTTGCCTTGCATGCCCAGAAAGGAGTTCCAGGAAGTAGGATCAAATTTTGGATTTCTCGGTAGGACAGGTGTGTCCTTTCTCAGATATGCGCCTGCAGAATTAGACTATGGGATTTCCCATAGAATATGGTGATGCACACTATCTTAGATGGCTTTAAAAGGGTGTGTGTGTGGACAAATTCCTGAAGGACAATCCTATCAATCTTGACTAGTTATGGTGGCTATGTGCTACCTCTAGGATCAGAGGCAGTATACCTCTAGATACCAGTTGCAGTGGAACAATAACAGCCTCTCTCTACTGCTTGTGGACTTCTCAGAGGCAGCTGGTGGACCACTGTCGGAAACAGGATGCTGATCTAGATGGACCTTTGGCAGTTCCAGCAGGGCTTTTCGTAATTCATAGAACATAAGACAGGGGTCTCCAAACTATGGTCCGGGGGGGGGGAATCCAGCCCACCACTTTTATCCTGCCCACAGCAACGTTTGACATTTTTTATCATTATATATCATTTCTCACTTTAAGCATGACATTGTTAAGCATGGTATTGTTTCTCTTTTGTTCGGAATCATGCTGATTACAAAAAAAAGATCCAAGTAAAACATTCATTTATAAAACTGAGTTTTTTAGGCCTAAGAGCATGTGTAAAATATACAATGTGGCCCTCGTACTGAAAAGTTGGGAGACCCCTGATAAGGAATATACCTTATGATCTTATCAATGTTTTAAATTCATGTGCCACATACCTTCCCATATTTTTGTGCATATGATCCTGTAAGAAGTGAATGGAAGACAATGATAGTTTCATCCAAATCCCAAACAAATACACGCTGGAGAAAAAAAAAAAGTATTGACAAAAATCAGTAAACCAGCAGAAAAACTACACACCAGTAAGTTCTCTCAGCAAAAAAGAAACCATCCCAGCCTGTGAAAGTTTGGGGGGAAAAATCTATCCCAGTTTGGCCTGTACGACTAAGAAACAAACTAAAAGTAGCTTGCCTGAAGCTAGGATTGGGGGAAATTATATTATGCTGAACTGACTGAGCCCGAGAACACAGTTTTACAGGGAATAAGCAAATGCTACATTATCAACCCCAAAAAGAAGGGACTAGGATATTTCGGGATTTAAAATAAAGGTTTGAGGAAGGATTGTCTTTTTATCTTGGATGGGCACTCAAATGCTTTGATCTTGGGAGGCTTCCTATAATGGCTCACTCTGAAAATGCCAGGTTTCTAATATCTAGTACAGTTTAGAAACTTACGGTTTGTTTTCATTGTGCAAATATTCTGTGTCTCGTCTCATTTAACTGTTCACCATTTCTAACTGTTCACCTTTTCAGTTCATAACAACTGGTCAAAGAGTACTGTGTGGTCAAGGAGTGAGAAACTGAAGTCAACTGGTCCACACTGGAAAATGCCATTTCTACTGGGATGCTATTCCTTTTCTAGCCTTTCTTATCCATTCTGAAGGGCTTTAAAAGTAAAGGAAGGCACTGCTGGAGTTTCTCAAAAAATACAGGCCAAATTGAGAGAGGATAGCTTGTAGGGTAGAATGGCAAGGGTCAGCTTTGGTGCCCAAAAATAGAATAAGCAGACAGATACACATTCGTGCCGGTTCGGGAGCTGCAGGGTTCATTTGGGTCTTGGAATGGAAAGTGGGCAAAGCAAATACAACCAAGGGGAAAATAACATTAAAAATGCAAGGGAAACTATTTGGACAAGATATTGATCATGTGCCACAAACTGTTCCTAATACGGACTTCTATATTACAGTTGATACAGGAGAGGAAAAATGAGGAGAAGCAAACATTGATAGCATAGCTGAACATTGTTAAATATGTATAGGTGGTTGGATCTATCCCACCACAGTAATACTATTCTGTGTAAGCATTCTGAAGGAAGGGGCACGCATCTTTACTATGCCAGTCTATAGTCCACAGCTACTTCATAACAGAAATTGATTCAATGAACAATATTTACACCCCTGCTAACTGGGCAAGAGGCACTTTTTCAAGTGGTGTTCCTCTTATATTTAGCAGGGGGAGAGTAATTGTCCCTCTTCACCCCTGCACAGTCTTTCTAGTGGCTGTTGCTGGTGGTCTGCCTTTTTTTGTTTTTTTTAGATTGTGAGCCCTTTGGGACAGGGAGCCATTTAACGTTATTATTATTACTATTTGCCTGTAAACCGCTTTGTGAACTTCGTGTTGAAAAGCGGTATATAAGTACCTGTTGATTGATTGATTGATTGATATTTCATATCATCTTCTAATTGGTTTTCATCAAGAAACATATTTAATCACTTCTTTATCTGTCAGTGCCAACTCAGGGCAACTTTGGGTTACAATTATCCACCAGTTTCTAAAATACGTACCTCCAGGTCACTGTCAGGAGGAGGTGATGGGTTATTTTTCCGCCCTCGTCCCCTTGATTTTGACCCAGAACTCCTACATGTTCTGTCATCAAGATCTTTGATTGGTGTTGAGGGGCTCTGTACAGTGTCAAACTCCCCTGCAAACAAGGAAGTTAATGAAATATATTAGCAAAATAGAAAGGATACCCTTCAATATATCTATATTGCTGGTCAAATAAGCTGCACCGACAGATTTTAAAATGGACATTTTTACGTACCTGCAAATGTCCTGTTGTTTCCAGTGGAGCTACAGCAATGAGCTCACTAGGAAAGCCCTCCTCCTAGCCTACTTTAACTATGATGTAAGTTGAAAGGAAGTGTTCCCCCATGTACCCAAATAGTGACTGAACAGAGTAACGCCCAGTACAGGTTAGCAAAATAAGTTAGCAAGACTCCCAGGTTAGCAAAATAAGCAAACTCAATATGGAACTAGACA
>JAJKFI010000050.1:3235690-3284263 GCA_029204185.1 Lerista edwardsae | reverse complement strand
TACCAACATCCCCTATTTTCCCCCACTAGAAGCAACAGGGCGGTCTGCTCATTGGGCGGATAAGAACAATTCCATTCCCATGGCAGGATCTGACTGTGTCCTTCACAATTCAATCTTCCTATACATTCTGCAATACCCACCCCTTGAAAGCAGCCTCTGCAGAAGACCAAGCAGTTTTACATTTTGTGAACAACTGAATTAATGTGGCTGCTCTACATATTTTTTCCAACAGGAATACAACTACAAAAGGCTGATAGGGCTGCCAATCCTATACTATGGTCCCATAGAGGAGGGGGTTCCCTGCTCAGGAAGCCTGTAGAGTAGTGTGATGCACCAACTTGATACTGTAGTGTCAGAAACCTTCCTATCTTTAAAAGAAATGACTGTCTCAATGAGCCAGGACTGATCCCTGATGCACTGTATGAAGCATACAACATCTGAATCTTCTCATCCACTCTGCCCTAGGAGAACTATGGTCTTTTTTTTTGGCGGGGAGGGGGGAATAGCCTTACCAGAAACTTAATTCCACAAAAACCCTGCCACTTGAATTTGAAACAGGTTCCAGGTGCGTGAGAAAGATCTCTTACTAGAGAGCAATTTTTCTTTAAAATACTAGTAACCTGGAAAAGATAGAGGAACCATACTTTTGCGATTAAGAGGTGAAGCTAAGTGAACACACTACATACATCTTGATCCAGAAAAGTTTGTTGCACATACTAATTGACATTAATACTTATCTGCAATTGCTTTGCTTCATTCATTTCAATGGGACTTAAACATGACCTTCTCCTGAGGCCAAGAGGTTAAAGACTCCAGGTGTGAGCCTGTAATCTCCACTGTGGGGAAGATTATCCCACCAGTACATGTGGGAACCAAAAGGAGAAAACCATCCACAGAGGACTCTCCCATCTAAGTGGTTGCTGAATCAGGTATTTGCTTATAGCTTTGCCTTGCTCCCAATAGAGGACCCCACAGGAATAAAAACTCTGACAAGGTTGAGTGGAAGTCAGAAGTGAGTAGGCTTACAAGACAGAGCTTCCATTTTCCCTAGCACTTCTCCTAAGGAAGGCTGATTATTTAGAAGAATTAGGTTCTACCAGTGCACCAGAAAAGGTAGGTCTGCAAGGCCAACCACATAAGAGGAATGTAGTTGGTGCAGAACCTATCTTGCTCAGTTAAATTTTTATGCCGCCTACCTGACAAAATAACTCCCTGAAGTTACAATTATTGTTATAGTTATAATTATAATTATTGTGGCAGCAGTCTTGACTTGGAACCTTATTCTGTTGCAATTCTCTGTTCCTTGGCCTGTCTGAGAATTCCCCTATCTTGCTGGTAAGATCAGGAATCTCAGAATCAAACTAGACAAGATGCCAAGTATACAGATATTTGTGTTTCTATCCCTGAATAGAGAAGACAAAAAATGGAATTATAGGGGCAAAAAATTTAGGGATATTTTCCAACCCTTTAAAAAAAACTTAATTTTGAAAGATCCCAAATAATTTTCATGAGGTGATTCCAAACTAATTGAAGATTACAGCCTGCGTTCTGAATCAAAGACTTATACGAACATATTACATACTTGAGTTAACTGACACCTCCATTGATTATTTTTGAAAAGGGTGTAAGAGATTCCCGAATTATTCAGGCAATATTAGGTTCAAATTAGGTGACTATATCTAAATCTGAACTATATATCTGAACCTTGTAAATAAATAAATAAATGAACACATAAAACTCGGGCTATTGGAATTTCTGGAATTTGGATGCATTAATTTGCATATCCTTGAAAGTGGCCCACGGGTATTTAATCACTATTTTTATTACTCTTTACTATTTATTTAATCACTATCATTTAGGATCAGACATACACACAAGTATTTGTGTTAGATCCTTGGGCTCCACCCCTTGTTTAACCAGTAGCATAGGAGGCATGGACCACATGGAGCAACGATCTTTATTCTTAATTCTGAATCCATAAGACTCCCCTATGCCTGTGGATCTGTCCCCTTTATTAGAAAGAACTGGACAGAACATGTGTACAAAAATCCACATGTGTACCAGAATAAATACAGAACTTTGGGCTAGGGTAATGCTTGTACCTTGTATGATCCCCCACATATGTAGATTCTTAGGATTTTCTTTTGAATTCTGGCTCGAATTCAGCCCTAATAACTATCTGATTGTTCTGAATCAGGTAGTTATATCTGAATATGAACTTATCCCATATTTGAAAAATGACATCATATCATCACTCTATGTTTTAGAAAAAAACCAGACAAAAATATTTGGGGAATACAAGATGAGTGAGCCTTCTAGTGGAGAGATACAAGATTTTCTCTCCTTTCCAGGATTATATTTTTAAGAAGTGCTGACTTTGCAAATGCAATTTTTAAAATTGCTAAATATAAATATTCAGTACAAGGTATAATTTATTTCACTTGTTAAATATATATTGAGTTGAGTTTCAATCCACCTGATCTCAATTATTGTATTCCCGCTATCGCTGCCCTACAAAGTAAACAAATAAAAGTTATTTCCAGTTTCCACTTTACATTAGTCATTACCATTTGCTCTAGGCTGCATTTTTGGATCAAGTTTGTACACAATCGTATAATTCCCCATTAACCAGTATTGCAACTAATCACTGTATCTTGTATGTTCTGGCTATTTAGAGCCAAGTTTATTTCATTAAGCTAATCTCTAAATCAGAATGGCCAGCTGTCTCCTACTTGAATGCAAGGTATGATTCTATTTTCAGACTCCAGAAGCCACTAACTAGCGCATGGCTCTTTGAACAACTGTAGGTTTAATTGCTTGATTTGCTTTTTACAAGTAGGAACAGCTCATTGCAATATTTCCTTACCCTTAAATGGATTTTAAACCCTTCATTTAATCCTACAAATGATTATGGTATATAGAGAAACAGCACCAAATGTAAAGAAGAAATGCAAAAATTTTAATTAAGTAGTATATGCATGCATGGTAAATAATAGGGAACTGTGTATTAATGCTTATAACTTCTTGGTGTTTTACATATTTGTGAAGCACTAAAGATTTGAAGTGCTTAACACATTTGTTTGTAACACAGCTCTGTTCTATTTATAATTACATATTTGATCCCTTTTCATTTTGCTTTATGAAGAAGTTTGTGTAGTTTGAAAGGCTGTACTCCAGAAAATGTTAACCCAAGGAAAGTTGTTACTTTATCTATTTAATAGGTAAAAAATAGAAGGAGTCATTCAGCACAACAACATATCTATCTTTCTACATCCTACAGAATGTAAAATTCAGTGACTTCCACCTATTCACTCATTTCTGAACTGGCTCACTTCTATAACACACACATTAAAAAAATGATTCTGGTCACATTATTTTCCAGGTGTTGGAAGATGACCTAAAATCTTGTGTCATACTTGTGTGTTCCATTTTACACTAGACCTGTAGTCTCCAAACTGAAACCGCTGCCACCAGGAAGAAGTGTACCCGTTGAGAATGGCACTTAACTGTTCTGCCAGGGAGCCCCAGCAAAGCCCTTTGATTTTCACCAACCATCGTACCAGCCAGCAGTGTCTGTCCGAAAATCCAGGCACAAAGCCTACTGGGGTGGTGGAAGCAACTAGCCAGCACCACAATTGGGGAGCTATCAGAGGGGCTTTGCTGTGGCTCCCCAGTGGAACGGTAAGTGCCGTTCACTCAGGGAAAGGCAAACACGGGTGCCAGATCTCGCTCACAAGCTGGAATCTGAAGTGCCCTGAACCAGACACATGAGCAGATCATTCACATGAGTAACTTTCTATGGACACTGTTCCACCATTAATAAAGGTTGAAGCATCTTTCTGTAACTTGTGATGGAGTGAGGAGGGAACGTCTAAACCTATGCCTTTATCCATGATATGATTTGGAACTAGGTTTAGAATGTTTGTTCATACACATGTACAGTATATACCCGAAGTCAACTGTCTATCAAGTAAGTAAAACATCTTGTTAAAATTATACTTGCGTGTCTATGCCAAAACATCTCTTGTTTTTGTTGACACACTGGAAATAGCTGGGTTAAAAATTAGGTCAGTGGACATTTCTGATGACTGAATATCAATACCTTTTTTTTCTTTAAATGTATTTCTACAGAATGTTTGTTACATTGTTGGCAGATGCTTTCTATGATTGATAAATTTCAAGTAACCACAGTGAAGTCAGACATAATAAGTTCTGAACAACCACTTAAAGTATAATAAAGATTTAGCTTTCAGCAAAGGAAAAAGCCTATAGACAGAATGAACATCACTACCCTAGTTGGTCTACAGCATCGTCCAGTACAGACTTTGTAGTATGCCAAACCAAACAAGGTAGAACCAGGTCTATCCACTAACACCAGGATCACCAAATTTATTTCAGCATGCTTATATATTTATGTATACAGGTTGAGTATCCCTTATCTGGACTGCTTGGGATGGGAAGGTGTTCGGATTTCAGAATAACTGCATAAATATAATGAGAAATGCTTCCTCTTGCTCTTTTCACTGTGACCCATTTCTGTGCCTGCTGGCCTCTTTGACATTCTCCAACAATGGCACACACCACAGAGCAGAGAATAGAACTTACAGTTTGTACATGGGAATGAGCACAAGACTTTCTAGTGTTCCCACCACAGGAAGTTAAAAAAATTCATGGACAAGGAAGACTGGATTTCAGAATAGTCTGGATTTCAGATGCCTGGATAAGGGACAATCTACCTGTATGCTAAATAACTTCCAGCTAGTGTATTCCATGATTGCTTAATGTAAGAATAAGATAGAAATGTATATTTTATGTGCAATTCAAAACACTGGTGCTCTCAAGTAACTCTGACAACTGAAAAATAAAATTTGCCCACTCACTTCCTATATCGCTGAAGCGTTGAAGTGATCATGCAACACAACACACAGTGTTACGCCCACTCTGAAAATACACCACATGCCTGTTCCCGTGTATCATGTTAAAAATACACTCATCTAAATAGAGTGCAATGTTTTGAATGTGTAGCTGTGAAATTTTACTGCAAGTCTCTTCATGCAATGCAGAACACTGTGAACTCTTTCCCATCAGCTTCTTCAGACTCGGCATCACAATTTCAAGTTCTGCCACCTAAAATATATGCTAGAATGCATTTTGTCTTTGAAATATACCATGTATTTAGCCTCTCTTATGTGCAGAAAGTTCTAATATACAGAAGAAAAAGAAACACGTAATATTCTCTCATAAGTAGTCAAATGTTTACACAAGAAAAAAGACTGGTTTTGGACATTGTGTGTGTGTGCGCACATGTCTAACACTTCAAATAGATTATGCAGTTCCGAATGCATCATAAACCTAGGTGGGAAAACTAGCATGCTGAATCTGAAGCCCACAGTTATTTCATACTATGAAACATGTGCAAGCGAAGTGCTCAGAAATGAGACCATTTGTGACCCTTGCAAACATAGTCAAGTGGTTCTGAAAGAACAGTATAGATTACTAGGCAGGAGGCTGAAAGACCAGGACCGCCAAGATAGTGTTTTACAGAAATGCTACATGAAATCTCAATATTTGAACGGGGTGGTGATGGCTGGACAAGAAGTTTGAATTTGAGGACAAGCAGAGCCTTTACCCCCCACCCCCACTCCCCCCAAAAGATCAGCCACCTTCTGGAATGGAGGGGGCATGTTTCAGGTTTAGTATATGTATCAAAATATCAGCTGTTAGGTAATTTATGAACTGTCAGTTAGGGATGTCAAACACAAGGTCCATGAACTGGATATAGCCTGTGGAAGCGCTATCTGGCATGATAATTGGGCTCTCCCAGCACCACCATCAGCTGAGAAATGATGCATGGACCTAAGTGGCATTAGGACAGCTCAGTTATCATGTGGGCCACATTTTCAGCAGTGATGAGATGTGTGATGAGATGTCACTGCTGAGAACACGGCCTATGTGATAACTGAGCTTTCCCAGCGTCACCCTTTCAGCAGTGCCACTTCTGCTGAGGCACTGCAAGGGAGAGATAGAAGAGAGACTCAAAAGGTGAGCAACAGTACAGGTGAAGGGGCAGATCAAGAAGGGTGCGAGAGGAAAAAGGGAAGAAGGAAGAAGAGAGGAGCTGGGAGAGCCCAATTATCTTGCAGGCTGTCCATTCGCCACTTTGCAGAGTCACTTTGCAGAGCACCTCTCAGCTGCTGAGCTACAAGGTAACATCTTGGCAGAAGCATACAAGGTAACATCTTGGCTGAAAAGGCAGCCCACATGATAACCAGGCTCTCCCATATCTTGAAACTATTATCTAGATTTGAATATTTTATCTTCTGTCACTTGCGGTTAATTAGTTCCAAGGTGAGAAAAAAGTGCTTATTTCTGGTCACCACCTGCTTAATGACATCACTCCCTGCTTGTGACATCACTTCTGAACTTCAGCAGGTGCCGTAAATGCTGTGTGAAATAAGTTTGATACCCCTGTGTTAGTCCATGGAACTGTCTTGTGTTCTTGTGTCACTAACTTAAGTCTTTTTCTACCACTGTGCTGGGCTTTCAGGAAACTATTGGCAAGTGGCCTCTCCTTAAGAGCTGTTGTAAAACATTGTAACGGACCTACAGCCAAAATAACGGTGATACTTAACTTGGTATATAAATATTAATTTCCCCTTCCTTTCTTTATTTTATTCATTTATGGGATTTATATCCCACCTTTCTACCCCATGGGCACCCAAGGCGGCTTACAACATAAAATTACATTAAAAACAAAACAGCAAGATATAACAATTGAAACAATGTAAGACAGTTTTAATATAATTTAAAATTTAAAATGAGCAGGCCCCGTAGATCTCATAGTTGCAGTATAAAATGTAAAAAAATTTTTTTTAAATGCCAGCCAGCATGTCAACAGTTAAGCTTGCTTGAATAAGAAAGTCTTCAGGCCCGCCGAAATGTTGCCAAAGAGGGAAAAGGTAAAGGTTTCCCCATGAATGAATGGTCTAGTCGTGACCAACTGTAGGGGGCGGTGCTCATCTCCATTTCTAAGCCTGTAGAGCCGGCGTTTGTCCAAGGACAAGCTTCCATGGTCATGTGGCCGGCATGACTATATGCCAAGGCGCATGGAAAGGCGTTACCTTCCCACCAAGGTGGAACCTATTTATCTACTCGCATTTTTACATGCTTTCAAACTGCTAGGTTGGCAGGAGCTGGGACAAGCAACAGGAGCTCACTTCGTCACGTGGTCTCGAACTCCCAACCTTTCAGTCAGAAAGCCCAGCAGCAGCAGTTTAACCCGCAGCATCACCACGTCCCATGCCAAAGAGGGAGCAGTTCTTAATTCTAAGGGGACGGTATTCCACAGTCATGGGGCCACCATCAAGAACGCACTGTCCCTGGCTGCCACCCCCCTCACCACTCCTGGTGGCAGCACAGTCAGAAGGGCTCCCCCAGATGATCTAAGAGTACAGGTAGTACTGTATGGAAGGAGTGTGTGTGTGTGTGTGTGTGTGTGTGTGCGCGCGCGCGTGCGTGCGTGCGCACATGCGCGCGCATGGATGAGAGACCTGGATTGGGGATGTCCGTGGCTGTTTGAATAGTAAGGGCCTTTACACTTGAATCCCCACTTTCTTCCAACAGACAATACACTGCATTTGTTCACACATGAAAGCAATGCACTATCATAGGGATACGTTGAAAGCATGCAATTTTTTCTAGTCATAATTTCCTTTTTGAGAACATGTAAGTGTACATTTTCCATGTTGATTTTTTTTAACCAAAAATGCGTTATTTGTAAACAAGACTAAAATGAACCTGCATCATGATTAGAAATATCGAGCAGCACTTCTAAATTGACAGAATATACAAAATATTTCACCTGGATGAAGATCTGTACCTGGTTGATTGGTCAGCCCAGGGAGAGATTCCTGGAGCTGGTATGTTGACGATGATGAAGAGGTACCATCTGTGGTGTTGTTTGAGGTCATATATGCTCCATATGTGGTTGGTGAATAATATTGTGGATATTGATTTTGGCCAAAAGCTGTATATGATGGATAATCCTAGAAAAGTAAAAACAATGCTTTAAATTATAGCCGGTTCTTAAAAAATAGACATTTTTGTCGAATATTTAAAATTGCCAAATCAGACACAAAAAAGATTTTGTTTGAGATTTATAAAAACCAAATTTAATCATACCTGTTGTGAACTACTAAAGTTTGTAGAATTTGAGACTGAATTGTTTGCATAAATAGTGGAAGATGGTGTAAAACTAGAACCTAGAATAAAAAAAAAATTCATTGTAAGAACTATGTAATATATTACTCACAATGCAGACAAACTAAAAGCAAAAAGTTAGGAGATTTCATACTAAAATATAAAGAGTACACAAGCCAACTGTCTAGATATTTGCCAGACTGACCTTGTAAGGGAAATCTGGCAATTATAACTATATATCATGACTCCATCTGGTGCTTTAAAAACTGAGCAAGATACTAATGCTTTAATTTTTACCTACTATTCAACTGCATTTCCCTAATAAATATACAAGACAAGGCATTTGGAGTAGCACAATTCTGTGCAAATGTTCAACGGGCTTTACTCGTAGGGAAGTGTGTATACGATTGTGGTTTGTGTTCATTAAATAATACAGATGCCCCCTGCTATCTGCAAGGGGATAAGTTTCTCCCTCGCCACGGATACTAGAAACTATGGACAAGGGGAGACCCTATCTCTTCAGCTATCCGTGCCCCATTGCCTTGGTTTATGTTGATTATATTTCCCCCTTAGTGATAAGGTGTCTTGCTTGAATGAACGCTATAAGCAAAAAGCTTATAGCCAAACCAGTAGGCAAGCAGCCTCCAGGCCAGAAAGGAGACTAAGAGCAAACTTTCAATCCTTTTTCCTGTTCCTTAGCATTCCAGGCTTCAGACAGCTTGCCTGCTTGTTTGGCTATAAGTGTGTTGCTTACAGCATTTGTTCAAGCAAGATACAGATCACTTCGGGGGAATGTAATCAGCATAAACAAAGGCAATGGGGCACAGGGGGCCACAAATAATCAAATCCATGGATGGGGCGGTGGCAGCGCCTGTACATGCAATCAGTTCAAACATAATTTGCAGCGAATCTTAACTTCTCTTACTCAAAACCCACACTTTAGTCCAGGCTCTTTAAATTGGAAGAAGCAGTCAGCTAACTTCTTTGGGTTGAAGAATGAGGGAGGGGGATAGGACAGAGATGCTCACTCTTGTTTCCTAAACTAAAAGCTCCTCTGGTTCCTGTCAGTCATTTTTAACTAGTGTGATTTTTTTTAAAAAAATACTGTTTTCAATAGATAGTTGATGAATATAATTAACACTGTACAGAAGAAATACATTGTAATTCTGCAAATATGAATCATGAACAAGATGGGAAAATGATTCAACAATACAAATTATATGGATAAAATTGCAAGTTATCATACAACAAAGACAAAACAATTATTGAAACTGTAATGGTCAGGAGACATGAGGTATGCTTAACCTCAAATAAATATATATGTATGAAACTGACAAAAATCCAATTTTTTTTAAAAAAAAGGTTTAAAAAGAAAAAATGTTGAATTACTGACCTGGCATTTGGTAAGAATATGGTGTTTGGCCTGGCTGCGGGGTGGAGAATCCTGGGCTATAACTAAGGCACCCAGTCTGCAATGGTGATTGTGTTTGTGAAAGTCCACTTTCTGTCTTGATGCCTGGCAACATTACACCCAAATCTGTGTGAGAAATTAATTTTCAACTGATTCTTACAAATGAAGAGAAAAAAAGCATAGCAGTTCCATGATGTCAAATTTACTCTTAATAGATTAAAGAACAACTGGAGGTCAAATACCGTAAGTAGGTAAGCTGTAAGGCTGCCCCGTCTGCGAATAGGCTGTATATACTGCTGGCTGTTGCATCCCCGAATATTGGGTCTGACCAGTATAGGCAGACATTGTTTGAGCTGCTGGAGTAGAAAGAATATGTGGATAGGGCCTAGACAGCAGGGGAAAAAATACCATCACTAGTGACAAGAAATACCTGGAAAGCTGATTCAAACAAAGACAGAAAATGACGTAGTCTATGTATTTTTACTTCCACAATTACCCATTAGGGTAAAGTGACAGACTGCTATGTGACTGTGCTTCTCATGTTTTTGGGTTTGCCACCTCTTTTCCTGATCCTGAGCTACAATAGCAGTTAAAGATCCAGAAATTAAGCAGGTGAAACTTCTTGTGAAAAGGAGATAAGTGACCAGAAAAACTTCAAATTCCTTGGTTTTAGGATAATGCAAGTTCTTCTCACTTAGAGCACAATCCTAACCTGCGCTGGAACAGGCAGGCCAGAAGGAGTGGGCATGGGCACAAAATGGAGTTAGGGGATTTTTTTACCTAGTATTGCATGCAAACCCACCTATGTAAGGCCGATTGGGCCAGGGGTTAGGATCCAGCCTAGGTCACCCACACTACAGGAATCACAGATAGGAAGTCAAAGGCAAAAGTCACAACTTCCAGGCTGGCTTGATCTCTGACATGTCTCCAATGAGAAATAATGTGAAGAGGTCTTATCTCAGAGCTAATTGATACTAATCTGTTCTAAACTGCATTGCCATGATAAGAGAAGCTTTTTTAAAAATGCTGACTGGGACATCTTTGTCTTTAAAGGGACATTTTTGTTTTTTAAATGGATTTCATTTAATGCAGTTTTTTGCATTTGTGATGGTTCCTAGAATGGAACACTTGCAGATAAAAAGGCTCCACCTGTACTTCCCTCCTACTCTCCTCTACTCCTTTCACCATGTATAGAAGTAAATTAAACAGAGAACGTTCATGGTTATTTGAATCAAGGATTTCTGTTTGCCTATGCATAATGAACTTACTTTGAAAATAGCTTCACTGTCCAAATAACTACAGGATCTCCTAGTTTGAATATTTATTTCATCTTATGCAGTGAAAGAACTAAGCGAGGACTGATAACAGGAAAGAAGCTCACAAATTCAAGGATAATTCCCAATCTCAATGTACAGAAATATGGGTTGAAAAGATGTTGAAAACCCCTTCAGTGGCAGCAAGTTCAGGAGACTATACTGTTGTGCTATAGTCATGCAGCCTGGGACCATGCTCTACCTGGAACCATGCAAATTATCTCTGAAAAGCATTTCATCAACACTGGTTACACAAAACTGCCCATATTTTTCTATTAAAAGGAAATATAAATAGACTTTGAAATGTATAATTGGCTTGGTTGGCTTAATAATTTAAATTTAATTTAATCACCACAAGCTGAACATGAACAATAAAGAATTTAAATGAAATCTGGCCATTATAATATATGATTAAATGCATTATGATGAAATATTCATTTAATTTATGTCTTCTTTAATGACTTTTGCATTGTCATTAAATTTTCACATAAAGTGCAACATACTATACTATTAGTACTAGTATTATGTACACAAATTAAAATGTTTTACAGATATAGTAATCACAACCACCTCATAATTATATCAATTTTTTCACAGGCTAAAATGAAAATACAATAAAATGAGAATAATTAAATGAAAATGTAGTTAATACAATTTAACTACATTATCTAAGATACTGACTTTTAGAGAAGTATTCTGAACTAAATTATAAACTATAATGTATAGTATGGAACAAATCTTTTGAAACTGCTATTGAATGCAGACACAGAAACTATTGCCACACCAGCTGGCGGGAACAACCTCCCTACTGGAGGGTTCAATGGGCAGCACTTAAGAAAATGTGGCTCAAACATTTTCAGAAAGGTCTATACTAAGGAACCAGCGATTAACCATAGACAAGGCTAGAAATTTAGCCAATTAATTGCAAAGAGTGGAAGCGAGTCATAAACAACACATGGATCCCAGTTGCACCTGCAGCAGTGTATTGGTTGAGAGGACATTCTGCTCCCCAAGCACCAGCTAAGAACTAAAGAAGAAGATCCAATGCAGAGAAATATAGCAATTGTAATTTACAGAAACTAATACCCAAAATCTGAATACTAAATACATTACACATAAGAAAACTGTGGCTTGGTGGATCACAAGAATTCTGTATATTTGTAGAAACTCCATTGAAAAAATGGTGGTTTAGACTAGCCTGCTCATGTAAGCCGCCTTGGGCATTTGCTTCGGCATGGGAAAGGCAGGGTATAAATTCTTCAAAATAAAATAAACAAAAAATCCCCCTTAATATCAATGGTACTTAACTTCCAAAGAACGAGACTGAATTTTTTTCACATTAATTTTCTATACAACCAATAACTGATTTTAAAGTTTCTGACTTTTAAACACCTTTACACAAAATAGTTGGCCCAAACTGAATGATATAGAAGTACATTAGAAGATGTATGGTCACTAACTTGGAGGGATACAGCTGTGGTGAGTATTGATGTGTTGATCTCGGACTGTAGCCACTACTTGTTATAACTGTAAATACAAAAAGTAGAAAACATTCAATCAATGCACCAAAAGACTTAACAATAATGTATTTAATCAATAAAATCAAACATGCCTTATCAAAGGGTGATTGCTCTGATCAAAGTTAATATAAAACAGATAATGTAATGGTTAAGCGTTTTTTGTTTTTAGAGCTATACATAAAACAAATAACAGTCAGTGAATATTATTCCCAATGTTCATTTTCATCAGTCATGCCAAACTTGTGACCCCCGCAGCTAAACGAAGTTCATTATGGGCTTGATAAAGCTGTTCTTGCAGCCAGCTTGGGGGGGAGGGTTGGCCACAAAAAGCAACATGCATATCAAGAAGATGGCCAGCCACAATACACAATTGGTAGTCTTCATTCTGTCTGGTGAGTCAAAAGTCTGATTTTCATAAAGACAATGTATTTACAGAATAAAAATCTCTTTTAAACACTTTTCTACTGTTATCAATCAAGAAGTCATACCTAATTTTTCAAATGCTCTGAAGTCTGTTGCTTCGCATATTTTTCAATATAATCAACCAAAGTTTTGCACAATACAAAATACGCTACTGTGACATGATAACAATAATGAAGTACAAGTAAAAGGGCAGAGAAACATCTAATACTTTCTACTAAAGTATAGGCCTTGTTTCAAAGACATGTGGAAGCCGCAAAGGCTCAATTATGTTTCTGGTTTCAGTATCCTTATGTCTTCTTGATTACTGTATGAAGTTAAAACACCATCACCACCATATGTGCACACATGCACATACATACACAGATCATGCCACTGTACACTTAGCAAAACAGTTCTACAAAGCAGACACCCCCCCAAAGATGGACTATCTAAAATCCTATGCCAGTCACCACAGTGTAGAGCCTGTAACCACAGAGGCTGCTTCAATGTACAGTAAGAGTGTTTAGTTGGCTGTTCAGTAAGGTGGTAGGGTAAGTCACTCCATATAATGAATGACATGCATAAACTGAGCTTTCCCTTTACAATAGTGGGCAGGTATGGTCTGAGGGTTGAGCTGCTGGTACTGCCTGAAGAGCTAAGCAAGAGATACTGTGGTCTTGTTTCTGAATGGGAGACATAATGCCAGGATGTGATAAGCTGCTGTACCCATTGTGGCAGAACAGAGTCGCTGATGAGCTGATTAGCCACTGCAGTAGGAGTGCAGGGGAGCGTGTGAAGGCCAGCTGGCAAAGAACAGAAAACACCTTGAGGACCTGCCCTGGCTTGATTTACGATGCCTGCTGAAGCTTGATAGCACACAACCAGAGAAGATAACCACATTGTGAGGCAACATCTGGTGACTGAGGGTTCTGTGAGTCTTCCACAGAACATATTGTAAAAACACCATTGAAAAATGGTGGTTTAGACTAGCCTGCCTATGTAAACTGCCTTGAATACTGTTTAAAAAACAGAAAAGTGGTTTATAAATACTGATGCATGTATGTATAGTGAATAGGGAAATTTGCTCATCTGGAAGCTCCTGCATGAATATATGGATGCCAGGAAAGCTTCAAACTGGTAGCAATGATTTCAGTGGGATTTTTCATAATAAACAGCTTAGAATATTATTTGCCTTTTTAAAATCATGAAAGAAGGACCAGGACTCAAAGCTGTTGAAACTTATTCAACCAACTCTCATTAGCCCAATGGAATTTGTATTTTTAAACAACTGACTGTTGTCCTATATTATGAACTGGATTTCGAACTCAGCTCAGTTCCAAAATATGGCATGGAATAAAGAGATGCAGTCCAAAGAAAAACTGTTTAGAACAAATAGAAAAGCAAGCCCAAGTCCACTTGGGGTCACAAACTTAATTTCATGATTCTTTGGATTCTGCTGTGCTTTGGTAGCATTATACAATACATCGGTCTGATGATCATTACGTATAATAAATGACAAATGTTTCACACATTCTCTCTCTCTCTCTCTCTCTCTCTCACACACACACACACACACACACACCAGCTGCAACACTTACTTTTTCCCCCCAAGACGTAACACATTCATTTAATTTCACAGAAACAAGTACTAAAGAGCTCAAGTACAGTAGCTGTCAACAGCATACATAGAGCAGCTGTATTTTTTTCTGAGCAAGCCTCAATGATGACAATCATATCCTATTAAAAATCTTCCAGGAGTACTGCCTAGCCTGGATGGATTCCAAAAATTTAGAAGTTTCTCTTTCGTCTAACCATCTGTCTTGACTAAGACAGATGTGTTCCAAATATACGTACTCTAAAATTTTGAACCAATCCCTTTAGAGCAAATCCATACTAGGCAAACATACAGAGTGTCTTTATCAGGCCATCTGCTGTTCATTCACTTTTGAAAAAATTAAAGTAATAGGTGAAGTGGCACGGGAATTTCTTTAGTCTAATCAATCATAATTTTACTTCAAAGTATATTCCTCTTAACATGTCATACTTTGAAGTAAAAATTTGAATTAAATAATAAGGAATCCACCCCAGTTTGTTACTTCGTGTAACTTTGAACCATGGTTGCTAGTAACAAACTAGGGTGGATTCCTAATTTTATTTGCCTTTTTAAAATCATGAAAGAAGGACCAGGACTCAAAGCTGTTGAAACTTATTTTTTTAAAAACATGCATCTAGTTCTGTGAGCCCAGAGGCGGATCTACAGGGAGGGCAAAGCTCTAAGTGTTGCAAGAAGCCTTACCCTGTCATGTAAATCCTTTCTCTCCCTTGCTGCTGTAGCCAGTAAGCAACACCAAGATGTTGCTTTTCCCTGTGAGGATTGGCTAAATCCTCACAGGGAAGGAGAGGAGTGCAGAAGAGGAGTGATTTCCACTGCAAGGTAAGGCTTCTTGCAAAACTTAGAGCTTTGCCCTCCCTTAGATCTGCCTCTGTGTGAGCCAATGGGGAGTTTGGGATTGCTTTTCCTGAACATTCTCCTATGTCACATGACAAACTGTTTCTAGAACTGACAGCCGTTCCCGAATCAAACTATAGTATGGCATGGGAGAATGTCATCTAATGCAGTTGAAAACGCTACTGGGAATGTGCAAGACCTTGGGGTCCATTAAAGTAACATTTTGAATCCCTGCCTTACATCTACAGCTTACCTTTAAAAATATACTTCTTAACATCATAGAATGCAGAATAACATCGTTTGTAACTTCTTCCAGGCATTAAAAATGTTAAAATGGCCTTGAAATAGCAGCCAGAATTCAACAAATTCAACTCACTGACATAAGCACAAGCTTTCCTGGGCCCACTGAAGTAATTTCACAGTTCTTTAGAGAGCAGTGGATCTGTAAAGCCATTCGCAGGCACAGTGGAACAGTAAGTTCCCATTCATGCCGCGGAGGGCTTTCTCCAGACACTGGATATGGCCCACAGTCCATAGTTTGGAGAGCCCTGCTTTAGTCTGGCCAACATAATACAAAAGGAAAGGTATATAGCACATCTAGGGCTGCAATTCCAGGCATATTTACTCTGGGAATATAACCGTATTTACTTCGTAAGTACACAGAGTTAGGATGAGATTGCATGTACAATAAGTTGGTATTTGGTTGAAGGATTTTAGAATCTCTTTGGTTTGGAAAATTCATTCCTATGTAAACTAAGTACACAGAGCAGTATCAATTGCCTATATAAGCTCTAAACTGATACTGAATTTTGTTATGTCTTGAAGAATAATCATAGTTTTTGTACAGGAATTCAATGCTCTTTACGAAGACAAAACCAGAAATGGTTTAGCTCCTTTACCATGCAAGAAACAGTTATGCTCAATTATATTTCAGCTCTTTTTGCCATATGTTATTAATGGACATGCTGCTATTTTTGGTTGTTACTTAGATTCAACTGAAAGAATATACTCCCATGCAGAAAACAAATTAGTTTCTTATAGTGGTGCTTCACTGTAAACTGAAAAAAAACATGGTGCTGAGTTTTCAAATGAAATGAAAATATAAACATCACCATCATATTGAATTAACAAAATAATGGTTAACGCTACAGAAGCATGAATAAATGCACAGTGGATGAAATCTGTGTCATATTAGTAAAAACTAAGAGCTTCAATAATCATTCAAATTTTAAAAACCTCAATTATAAGGAAATCATTTCATAAACCAGTGATTGATTACTCTGAATTTATTAAGGTTATGAGCTTCACTGAAAACCATGAATGAGCACAAATTTAATAATTTTCAAGTTGCTTCCTTATGAATCTATGTTCTAGAACAACAATTCATTTTTGACAGCTGAAGTTTTCCAGCTATATTTATTATGGTTGCGCTGTACTTTATTGTAATAGATACTGTGAATTGTTAACTTTTAGTATATTTTCCCCTTTAGCTAATTAATTCTATTATCACAGTTTTCTGATACAGCTATTTATTCTTATTTTTATTTGATGTTTAACAGCCCAATCCTAAGCTTCCCAGCACCCACAGTCTCTCTTTGGGTTAAGGGAGCATTTGCAGCCAGGGGTAAGGGTATAGGCAATGCTACTGAGTGGGTGCAGTCTAGGAGGCCCATGTCAGGCTACCCAGCCAGAGAGATAGTAAAGGATACAGCGGCAGAGGCTGATCCTCCCCTCCTCCTGCCCAGATCTGCCCTGCTTCCACTTCCCCTGTCCCGAAAAGCCGCACTGCCAAGCAGCGGTGCTACTTACTGCTAGCAGCTCCTCTGAAGTGTTTGCATGGTGCTGAGGCCCAGCGCCATAACTCCCTTCTCCCTGGATGCCACAAATGTGCTTTATGGCATGTTTGCGAAACCCAAAGCCGGTGGTATGTATGTACCACCAGCGCTAGAACCAATTTCTTTGTTTAATGTTGTATAGCAAAACATTGTATATGTAGATCTAGCAGTGCAAGCCTGTCAATCTAACAGAGGTCTATAGGGATGTCAGACTTGTAAGATTCAAATCTCCAAGACCAAACTCTATATAAAGTGTGAGACGGGTAGTATAACGGATGAAACAATGTACATGTTATTTGTCAATATTTTGTGTGCATGTGCATGGGTCATCTCCCGTAAGTATCTGGGGCAACTGTTCAAGAATTGGAGAGTATATGCCATATTACAAATGGCATTAGAAATTAGATTAGAAATCTTCGTGACAGTTCTGATCTTATTTAAGTTCCATGGGGTTATTTTGTTTGATCAATTGTGAGATTTAATATTGTTTATTTGGTTTAATATCTGGTGCTTGTGTTCTTAATTGTATTAGGCAGTAATAAAGCCTATATAAATTCGAAGTTCATTCCAAAAAAGTTGTAACTGTTAAGGAATAAAAATTCTTTATCCTATCACTAATTATCAGGTATTTGAGATCTAAAAGTGTCCCAGTTCTGGAGCCTGACATATTCCCAGTCAGACCAAGCTCCAGTACAATCTTCCAGAAAAGTTGTTCCCAACCTTTAAGAGCTCATGGACCACTGAGAGAAAAAAATGGAATCTTTTTGGACCACACGCAACCCCTCACCCCCACAAATATACAATTAAATTTGGTAGTTCGTGGGGGAGTGCTCAGCAAGACACTGGAAGCGCCAGCTGTGGGTGTAGGCAGTCCGTTCTCCTCCCTCTCTGAAAAGTCTGTGAGGGAGTGCTAACTGGGCAAGAGGCACTTTTTCAAGTGGTGTCCTCTTATATTTAGCAGGGGGAGAGCAATTGTCCCTCTTCACCCCAGCACAGTGTCTTTCTTGTGGCTGTTGCTGGTGGTGTTCTCCATTCTTTTAGACTGTGAGCCCTTTTGGGACAGGGAGCCATTTAACTTTAATGTTATTATTTGCCTGTAAACCGCTTTGTGAACTTTGTGTTGAAAAGCGGTATAATAATAATAATAATAATAATAATAATAATAATAATACTTGGATTTATATACCGCCTTTCTTAGGTCACCAGATTTCTCTAGTGACTATAACTCAAGGTGGTTTACATGGGCAGACTTTATTCAGAAACCCGAAGGTTTTTACAATTTATACAGAAATGTTCTATCTTTCAAGAACTACACACATACAGATGGATCTTTCTGGATTTAGTCCTTCTTTCTGGCCACCCATTTGTCTTCTTGCTGGCTGATAAATGGCTTCCCTGCTCCCACCAGAGAAGCGGCTGAACTTCAGCACAACTCCCCCTCACACAAGGCAGCCGAAGCTCAGCTGTTAATCAGCCGCAATTAACGAGGTCTGCCGCTCACAGAGACTTCCGGCTGTCCCGAACTGGCAACCTTCAGATCTCCAGCTCTTATCTTCAGGCAAACGGAGGCATTAACCCTCTCGACTAAATCTTCTGCCCCCCCCTAAATACTAGTGATTGATTGATTGATTGATTGATTGATTGATTGATTGATTGATTGATTGACTGATTGAAGTGCCAGCTGCAGGTGATCCATTTTCCACCCTCTCTGGTGTTCTGTGAGGAAGTGTTTGCTCAGGAGACCCTTCCCTAAGGATCACCAGAGACGGTGGAGAATGGATTATCCACAGCCACAACTGACAGTTCAGTGATCCGGGGGGAGGGGGGCACTCGCTTGGCAAGTGATAGAAGGCTATCATCCTTTTTTTCTGAGACCTTGTGGAGCTCAGGGTCTAATGGACTACCTGTAGTCCACAGACCACAAGTTGGGAACTAGTGTTCTTATCTCAGACTAAACCTGAATGGACTACCTGTGTTCTCCGTTACTCTCGCAGATCTAGATTTGGAAGTAAAACTTCTCTAGTTCCAAGACAAGTTGAAAACCTGTTCCTGACCCTTGGAAATCCTGGCAACAGTCCCCTGAGTCTGAAGCTGCTGCTTCTGAATGCCAGGTCGGTGAATAATAAGATCTCTCTAATCCACGATTTAATCTTGGAGGAGAAAGCCGACCTGGTATGTATCACGGAGACCTGGCTGGATGAGCTGGGAGGGGTCAATCTTTCCCAGATTTGTCCGCCAGGTTTCCGGGTACTTCAGCAGCCACGACTACAGGGGCGGGGAGGTGGGGTTGCGATGGTCTATCGAGATTCCATCCGTCTCACCAGATACCCTGTTCAGCAATCCACTGGGTTTGAGTGCCTTCGCGTTGTGTTGGAGGGGCGAGACAGAACAGGGATTCTGTTGGTGTACCGCCCGCCTTGCTGCCCAGCAGTTTCCCTGCCTGAGCTGACGGAGTTGGTCTCGAGCGTGGTGTTGGAGTCCCCCCGCCTATTGGTGTTGGGGGACTTTAATGTCCATGCCGAGGCCCCGGGAACAGCTGCGGCTCAGGATTTCATGGCCTCCATGGCAACCATGGGTCTGTCTCAAAGAATATCTGCCCCGACGCATGATGCGGGACACACGCTGGACCTGGTGTTTACTGCGGGGCAGGTTGATGGTGATCTGGATGTGGAGGAGATTAAGATCACTCCTTTGTCATGGACAGATCACTGTCTGGTGGGATTTAGACTCGTTGCAACTTCTCACCTCTGCAATGGCGGGGGATCGCACTTTATGATCCGCCCTCGGAGGCTGATGGATCCAAATGGATTCCTGAGGGCTCTGGGGGATTTTCCTGTTGCCAGAGTTGGAGATTCATCTGGTGCCCTGGTCGACCTCTGGAATACGGAGATGTCCAGGGCCCTGGATGAGATCGCTCCTGAGCGTCTCCTGTCCAGTCGCAGAATCAGAGCGGCTCCTTGGTTCTCTGAGGAGCTGCGAATGATGAAGCGGCAGGGCAGACGACTAGAGCGTCGGTGGCGAAAAACTCGTGCCGAATCTGACCGGACACGGGCTAGGGCCCAGTTAAAAGCTTACTCTAGGGCAGTGGTGGCGGCCAAGAGGGCACACTTCTCTGCCACCATTGCGTCTGCAGAGAACCGTCCGGCTGAGCTCTTCCGTGTGGTCCGTAGTCTTTTACATCTCGCCCCCCCTACTGGTGGGGAGGAGCACACGGAGGCTCGCTGTGACGAGTTCGCTAAACATTTTGCAGACAAGGTCGATCAGATTCGGCATGACTTGGACGCTGCTGTGGGCATATCTAGTGATGTCCCTGGGGAACCTGTCTATCCTACCATTTGGGATTCTTTTCAGCTTGTAGAGCCTGAGGATGTGGACAGGATTCTCTGGAGTGTGAGACCTGCTGCTTGCCCGCTCGACCCTTGCCCGGCATGGCTAATTAGAGCTGCCCGGGGAGGGCTGGCCGAGTGGACGGGGAGGGTGGTGAATTCATCTCTGAGGGAGGGGGTGCTCCCGCCTGCTTTGAAGCAGGCGATGGTTCGCCCCCTTCTGAAGAAGCCCTCCCTGGATCCCACAAATTTAAACAACTTCCGGCCAGTCTCAAATATCCCATTTCTGGGCAAGGTGATTGAGCGGGTGGTGGCGTCCCAGCTTCAGAGGGTACTGGAGGAAACGGATTATCTGGACCCATTCCAATCTGGCTTTAGGCCGGGGTTTGGGACGGAGACTGCCTTGGTCGCCTTGGTGGATGACCTTCGCCGGGGGATGGACAGGGGAAGTGCGACCCTGTTAGTCCTGCTGGACCTCTCAGCGGCTTTCGACACCATCGACCATGGTGTCCTTCTGGGTCGGCTGGCCGGGTTGGGGCTTGGGGGCACTGTTTTGAAGTGGTTCCGCTCCTTCCTGGCTGACAGATCCCAGAAGGTGGTGCTGGGGGATGCTTGTTCGGCACCCCGACCTCTTAGGTTTGGGGTGCCGCAAGGTTCCATCTTATCCCCCATGCTGTTTAACATCTACATGAAACCGCTGGGAGAGGTCATCCGGGGGTTTGGAGTGGGGTGCCATCAATATGCTGATGACACCCAACTTTATCTCTCCTTTCCCCCTGATTCTGAGGAGGCGGTTGAGGTTCTGGATCGCTGTCTGGAGGCAGTTGGGGGCTGGATGTGGGCGAACAAGCTGAAATTAAATCCGGATAAGACAGAAGTGCTTTTGGTTCGGAAATCCACAGCTCGGGTATTGGACTATCGTCCTGCTCTGAATGGGGTTGCACTTCCTCTGAAGGAGCAGGTTCGCAGCTTGGGGGTTCTCCTGGATCCACAGCTACACCTGGAGTCCCAGGTGGCGGCGGTGGCCAGGGGAGCCTTTGCTCAGCTTCGGCTGATTCGCCAGCTGCGGCCGTACCTGAGCTGTGCGGACCTGGCCACAGTAACCCATGCCCTAGTGACATCTAGATTAGATTATTGCAATGCGCTCTACGTGGGGCTGCCTTTGAAGACGGTCCGGAAATTACAACTAGTACAGAACGCGGCGGCTCGGGTGGTTGCTGGGGCACGTCGGTTTGACTCTGTCGAGCCGTTGCTCCGGCGGCTACACTGGCTGCCGGTTCTGTTCCGGGCCCAATTCAAGGTGCTAGTTTTGACTTTTAAAGCCCTTTACGGCTCGGGTCCGGGGTATTTGAGGGACCGCCTCCTTCCATATAATCCTACCCGTACTCTGAGATCATCTGGGGGGGCCCTTTTGACTGTGCCGCCACCAGGAGAAGTGAGAGGGGCGGCGGCCAGGAAGAGGGCCTTTTCGGTGGTGGCCCCCCAACTTTGGAATACCCTCCCCTTCGAATTGAGAACAGCCCCCTCTTTGTTAACTTTTCGGCGGGGGTTGAAGACCTTTTTATTTCAAAAAGCTTTTTAACTGTTGACAGGTTGGCTGGTTGGCTGGCTGGTTATACTTTTATATTTTATGATCCACATGGCTTGTTTTAAACTTTGTTGTTTAATTTTTTGTTTTATTGTATTTTAATATTGTTTAAATTGTTTTTAATGTTGTTTTTATATTTTTTATTGTTGTAAATGCCGCCTTGAGTGCCTCGGGCAATAGGCGGGGTATAAATTCAATAAATAATAATAATAATAATAATAATAATATGGAGGGCGCAATTCTAACTAACTTTCCAGCACTGACACAGCTATGCCAGTGGGGCATGAGCTGCATCCTGCAGTTGGGGGGCAGTCATGGAGGGCTCCTCAAAGTAAGGGAATGTTTGTTCCCTTACCTCAGAACTGCATTGGCCTCACCCTGGAAAGCTGGTTAGGACTGTGCCCTAAGAAAGGTAAGTAACCATTTGCTAATGGAGTGGGACCCTAACTTTCAGTAGAGCACCACTCTGTGCTGGAAGCTTAAGCAAGACCCTTCTGATCACACAAGGGCAAGTTGTATGACTGCTCCCAGCGGTGGTCCATGGAACTTTAGATCCAGCTCAATATGATGTGCAGATATCCTTTCTGCTATCTTCTATAAAGGTTATGATTCTAATACTTGAATTTTAATTACTATAATTCTGTGCTCTACATCTAATCATAAAAGTCTTTGTACATACGTTCTGTATTTGATAGTTTATTCAACACCACATATTGTCTATAGATTATCATCATATTGGTTTTAATTTATCATTTACACAAAAAAAGAATATAAGAAAATGCTTTATACTGAGTTAGATCACTGGTCCACCTTGGACATTACTGCCTAGTTAGGCAGCAAATCTCCAAGATACCTGGGCAGGGATTTTTCCCATCTCCACTACCTGAGATAGTTTTAATCAGAGATGGGAGGTTATATGCAAATATAGCCATGATTATACAGGATATCCCCCCAAAATGTACACACATTTTAAAGAGCTCTAATCCATACATATTTCAATGTCACAAAAAATCTGCAACACTTCCAAATGTAAGGGGAGCAATTGAATTGAACCATCCCAGCAATCACACTGATGGAAGTCTGTAGCTCCCTCACAGTACCTCACAACTCCCCACATGGAAATGCAGTGTTGCCAACGCAGTGTCAGCTGAATCCCATGGGGAAGTTTTGACTAGAGACCTCACTGAGGTCAAGGAACATTTATTCCCTGTAGCCCTGGTGGATTAACTCGGACCTGTCTCCGCGATATTGCTGGTGTAAGTCCACATTGATCTATGAAGATGGATCAGGCCTAGAAAAGGGGGTCAGGATTCAGTGGACGCCACTGCCACCAAACCTGCTCCCTTGTCCCTGTCCCTTTCCCCACTCTCTTTTGCCCATCCCTTGCCCTGCCCCACCTCCCTCTAACCCTGTGCGCAGCCTTACCTGAGGCACCACTTCTGGTGGCAGCTAGGCCACACTCTCTGGTGGAGTCACATTTGTGACAGCTGGAAAGCACAATATGCTGGTGGTACATGCATTCTACTGTCATAGCACGCCCTATGGATTGGACCCTTGGTCAGCAGTGTCAGCAATGTATAGATGCCAATGGGGAATATTTTGAGCACTTTGTCTAACCAACTGGATCAATCAACTGCTTCTGAGCCCACCATACGCAGTATATGTGTGAGTAATACAGTGTCATAATAAATTTGACACTGTAAAATGTGTGTACATTCTCTTGAGATGTCCTGTATTTACAAATACAGTGTTTTACCACTATGCTATGGCAGCAGAGTAGTTAAACTAAATGGAATGATCAATCTATGAGTATGCATTCCTAAGTGATATGTAGTGTTTATTGTTATGAAGAGTAACAATAATAAGGAACTATTAATATAGATCTGTTAGTATTAGGAGCGTATTATGCCTTTACCTGACCCAGTAAATGTGTCAAGAGATCCATCTCCACTTGTTGTTGTTGTTGTTTCACTGCTGTTCATAGGCTCTGTTTTGACTGCAAGAAGAGACACTACACAGAAGAATAAGCAAACATGAGATTTTACTTCTAATTTACACTTACACATGAAATTATCATGCCAGTTACAGAAAAAAAGTGCAGTTTTGGGTCAGCAAAACTGTGCATACACTGGGAAAAAATATACTTATGAGAATAATCACTACAATACAACCATCGCTTTAAAAACCCACATGCATGCATTAAGTCTCTAAAAAAAACCCCACTATTATTTATCCAGATATGCTTTAATGTAAATCCAGCAGATTTCAGCCACGAAAGTAAATAAATTTTTTTTAAAGCATGAAACAGGAATTAAAATTATTTTTGGCAAATGAAACAAAACAGGACACAATCCTACCCCTGGCCTCAGCGCCCTTGTACAGCAGTGCTGAAATGGCCGCTGCTGTATCCAGCGGGGCCAGGGAAGGAACTAGAGGTTTCCTTGGGATCAGGAAACTTTGGTTCCGTTATCCCACGTAGATTCCGAGGGGTCTACGCTGAGCTGTGCCAGCTACCCTGTTTCCTGAAAATAAGACCGGGTCTTATATTAATTTCTGCTCCAAAAGATGTGTTAGGGCTTATTTTCAGGGGATGTCTTGTTTTTTCATGTACAAGGATCTAAATTTGTTCATACAGTCACGTCATCTTCTTCTGGAACATCGCCATAACTCTCCAAACCCTGAATTCCAGCCTGAATTTCTTGCAACTCTATTTGTTCTATTTGTTCTTGCAACTCTATTTGTTCTACAGTTCTATTTCCTGTAGAACCATTCACCCCAATCTCTCATGTCCAGCAATAAAGCTCTCCTCTCCTGAAATGAGCACTTCCTGTCCATGTAGCCTGCTTGTACTGCACTGGCAACCCAACCGTCAGTGGTTTTATCCCCGCTACACCCTCCCTCCACCTCTATGAACGTACTACATAAATGCATCTGTCTGGCTGACGATCTTAACTGGGGTTTATTTTTGGGGTAGGGCCTATATTACAAGCATTCTGAAAAATCATGCTAGGGCTTACTTTCTGGTTAGATCATGTTCTGGGAAACAGGGTATTAGGTGGCACATAACCAAGGAGATCTAGGTTGGATTCCGAGGCCTGGGAGTAGGAAGAGGATCCAGTGGAAACCTCTGCTGCTGTCTCCTATCCCGGGTCTGATCCGCCACTGGCTCACCCTCTCCTTGCGCAGTTTTGCCCCTTCCTGCCTTCCCCCGCCCTGCAATGTCTTCCCACCGCTCAGCAATACTGTATACTCAATGTTGCCAGCACCAGCTGCTATTCCTGCAGATGCTGGCCTCTGTACTGGTGCTGTCTGTCTGCTGCAATGTGCCTTACAGCACATCTGTTACGCTCATTGCTGGGGCAGCGTGCAGATTGCTGGCATTGCCCTAGCATAGGATCGGGCTACCTATCACATTGAACTCAATGGGGTTTACTTCTGAGTAGACATGTGTATGATTGCCTTGTTAGTGTCTTTTCCTGTTCAAATGAATATGTGCTATATAATCTGACCTATTCTTGACAAATGTGAATAAAATAGCCTAAAAACTATGGTATTCTAAATTTATCACCCAATTATTAGGTTCTAGCTAAAACTGCGGGACAGGGTCTTTTGATACTTCAGCAGGTAATAGCTGCATGATTGTTATTCATTTGCTGTGTGGGATCCAAAGGCACTTCTTAATATGTAGGTCTCTTGCAGGGATATCAAATTCCCCCTAATTCCCAGTGAAATATGCTGTCACTGAGAAATGTGATTTCTGCTAGTTAGCCAGAGTCACTACATCTGCTGCATAACTCTATGAGAATTTAGTATTTATATATGTTTATGGAGATTTGGTTTTTTTTAACCTTTTGTAATTCTACATTTGAAGTAGTTTACAAAACTGAAGACCATAAAACAATGAAGCTCTGACCTACAACAAGAGACACTAATGATAATTTTTGGAGAGTTAGTGTCCCCGTGTGTGCGTGTGTCTGTCTGTGTCCGTGTCCCCATCCGGTGTGTTTTAAAATGATTGAACGTTTTTCACTGTTACTTTATATGGCCCAGATAATAGAAGGCTCTAAACAGAAGGAAATACAGATTGTGCTATGACTCATATATGTTCATGACTTTGTCCCATAGCCTGGAAGGAATCACTAAAAGGAGCATAGAATACTTGCTGAAATTTTCTGATCTTTCACACTGCAAGAAGTGTGTCAGGCTTCCTTACTATAAAGAAAGGAATCATCAGTAATGTGTTGCAACTCAAAACACTTGTCAGGTGAAGATGTTTTTGTTTCACCTGGCTTTTTAATATTCAGTAGTCACTTTAAGTTGCTGCTGTTGCTTGGAGTAATTTCTATGGGTTCATTCTCACATTTTTTTCTTTTCTATGAAAAGAAAAAAGTTCATTTTTCTTTTTATAATTTGTATGATAAAATGTGTTCTGGAAGGTGATTGATACATTTTGTTATTACGGCACTGTTTATTAAATTGTTTTTATATCTGCTTAGGCACTCTTGTGGGGGGGGCAATTTGAAAAGATGGAATACAAATATTTAAAGATAATAGATATGCATTTTTTCCAACCCAAGGAACATGCCATGCATAGAAAGCCCGAGTGGATGGAGCACTGTGGTTGGACATGGTAGACTATGTTCCAATTCCTGTTCCACATGTAAAAATTAGACAGTGCTGTTAAGCAAGTTGCTGCCTCACAAGACTGAGGTCCTAGGCTTATTTAAGGCATGGAGGCATTCCTATTTATTTCTTAGAACTAGACTTTCAGCCTATTTTAATTGAAAAAAAGACAGAAAGGCAATATTTAGATTTTTCACACCCACTCACACAGTGTTGTTGTTGTTGTTCAGTCGCTAAGTCATGTCCGACTCTTCGCGACCCCATGGACCACAGCATGCCAGGCCTCCCTGTCCTCCACCAGCTTCCTGAGTTCGCCCAATTTCATGTTCATTGCTTCAGTAACACTATCTAACCATCTCATCCTCTGCCGCCCCCTTCTCCTTTTGCCTTCAATCTTTCCCAGCATGAGGGTCTTTTCTAAAGAGTCCTCTCTTCTCATGAGGTGGCCAAAGTATTGGAGCTTCAGCTTCAGGATTTGTCCTTCCAGGGAGCAATCAGGCTTGACTTCCTGGAGGATTGACCGATTGGATCTCCTTGCAGTCCAGGTAAGGGGACTCTCAAGAGTCTTCTCCAACACCCTAATTCAAAAGCATCTATTCTTCGGCGCTCTGCCTTTCTTATGGTCCAGCTCTCACAGCCATACATTGCTACTGGGAAAACCATCGCTTTGACTATGCGAACCTTTGTTGGCAGGGTGATGTCTCGGCTTTTTATTAAGTTCTCTAGGTTCACCATAGCTTTCCTCCCAAGAAGTAAACGTCTTTTAATTTCAGGGCTGCAGTCACCATCTGTGGTGATCTTGGAGCCCAGGAAAATAAAGTCTGTCACTGCTTCCATTTCTTCCCCTTCTATTTGCCAGGGAGTGATGGGAGTGGTGGCCATGATCTTAGTTTTTTTAATGTTGAGCTTCAAGCCAATTTTGGCACTTTCCTCTTTCACACATTATAGTGAAAAACAAATCTATCTATTAAAATACACACATACTCTCTTTTCCAAACTGGACTAGACAAATGATTCATATAGCTTACAATGCATTTGCAAGAGAGCAAGATGCAAACTGGGCATGAGCTCTTTTTCAAATGATGCTCCTCAAGTGGTTCGCCTGGGGAGAGGAACTGCCCCTTTTTACCCTGCACAGTGGCTGGTTGCTGTGTTCTACTTTATTTATTTATTTATTTATTTATTTATTTATTTATTTTGAGCCCTTTTGGGACAGGGGCCCATTTAATTATTTGACTTGTTTGTGAACTGTTCTGAGAAGTTTTGTTGTTGTTGAAAAGTGGTATATACAGCGACTGCCTCAGTTGACCTAGTGATAATCTGGCAACGTATATGCCTTCAATAATGGTACCTCTGGGGTGAGTTCCCGTTACCATCTATATAATTTACCAAATTACATACTTTGCTGGAGTTTGTTTGGAGTTAAGCATGAGAAATAATGAAGACTTGCCACAGTTCAAAAGAAAAACACTGTCAGGTAAGTGAATTTCAATTCTATTTTGTTAATGAAAGTAATGTTCTACATCTTGACTTGACTGCTTTAAGTATTCCAAGGCTCAAAGGCACCCAAGGCTGGTGATGTCACCTGTCTGCATCACTGCATCACCTCTGTATGTACCTGACACCTTCCCTCACTTAGAAAGGCTCCATTTCAGAGCCATTTGGACACAAGGGAGGGTGGGTGGGCCTACTTCGCTGCACTCACCACACAATGAGCCCAAGAAACATGGAGTGACATGGGGCATGCTTCCCACCTGCACACCTCCAGCCTCCTGGACTAGGCCTCCCCTCCCCGAGGCCTGGCACTTCCCTCCTTGACCACTTGAAATGAACACCACTGGTTTAAACAACATTAGACTCTCAATGAAACATGCCATGACAGAATACAGTCAAAGAAGGGTAGATAAAAAACAAATGGTATAATTATAAACAGATGTTCATACTTCAAAAAACACTCCTCCTCTGAGTGGATTCTAGGAACTAGGTCAATTTGCATCTGTGCATTCATTTGCACATAACTTTACTGAATCACATCACAGTTTATCGTTGTCATTTTATTTCACCTCTCTATAATATTTTCCTTCTTCAAACATCTAAAATTTCTTAAGTTATGGATAATTACTTCTAGGTTCATGTACATCCTGTTTTTACTGTGAAAAAATCAGAATGGGTTTCCTCTTACTACAATAGTGGCAATAGCTTTGATCTTTCAATAGTAGTTTGATAGCTATGCAAACATACAGTAGTGTAATATTTCTTGTAATACTTCTGCCATTCACACCTTAAATCCTCGAAACAAATAGGAGACGTTGGGTTGAATGACTTGGACTACAATCCTAGCCAAATTTATGTGTGAGTAAGCCCTACTGACTATAATGGGACTTACTTCTGAGTGGGCATGCATAGGATTGGGCTGTTGGTCTGCCAAACATCAGGAGCAGAGCAGTATATCATGGAGGGGGGGTTGCACAGGGATGGAGCAAAAAAATCACCCATCCTCAATTTGAGTAAGCCAGTCTTAAGATCCAACACATTTGCTCTTAGGATAGGTTCAGACATAATAGGAAACAACAGTTGTTTTTGTTCTGCCATGAGAACAAGCCTGGGAGCACTTGCTTCTTCCCTCTTTCATGTGCACAAAAGAAGGAAAAGCTTTCACTTTCAGATTGAAATAAACTACAGGTGTACCTCAGTATCCGCTGATCCCGCTGCCCCACTGCACCTATTACCTTTGTTTATTTTCTCAACAGTTGCCCAAAATGGCTCTTGCCATTACTGTTGCCTCTTGCTTTAACAGACAAGAAAGCATGCAGGATAGAAGGGAGAGTGAACTTTAAACTTCCTGCTTCCTGGTAACATTCACTCTCCTTTCTAGCCTGCCTGCCTGCTTGTCTGTTAAAGCAAGAAGCATACAGTAATTGCAAGAGGTTTGTGCCTACTTGATTATTAAACCATTTATAAGATTATTTATAAGATTATTTATGAGATTATTAAGCCATTTCGCACAACTGTTACGAACATATACAAAGGCAATGAGGAGCAGCAGAGACAGGATCCGCTCTTATCTGAGGTTTTCAGTATCCCCGGAGGGAGCAATGTATCATCCGTGGATACTGGGGCACCTGGATAGTTCTGCATTATACATGAAGTCAGAGAACTGCAGTTTATTCAAACCACAATCTGAAACCACCACAGGTCGATCCTGGTGTAGGCCTATTTGACAGCTGGAAAATCAAGTGTATACATTAAGTAGATACGCTAATAGATCATAGTCTTTCCTCTATATACATGTTGGCATATCACTTGTTTTATGGCATGGGAAAATTGGAAATCTAACCAGGAATGAATAGCAATCAATGCCTTACTGTAGGATCTCTTTCCCTCTGCTGCAACTGGTCAACATATTCCTGGATAATCATGTTAGGTTTATGTATTTATTTTACACCTGGCAGTCATCCATGATGTAGTAAATAGAGACCACCGATATACAAAACCAACTGATTTAACTTATTTCTATGGGAATATGAGTAGCTATCTTCTTAACATCAGACATATAATATAGTATTATAGCTAAATTATTATAATTTATCCATGTTCCTCTTGTTTTTGTAAAGGCTTCTGAGAAGCAGGAGACTATTGCTCAATAACAAATAAAAAGCAAAACACAAATATCAGAAATTCATCACAACAAGCATGAAGCCAGTCACACACATGCACTATACCAGGATCGTTCATACTTGTTGCAGAAGAGGGAGTACTGCAACTCAGCAACCAGTCTGCTGTGTTTAATACAGTCATGTTGTCACCTGAGAATCAGAATGGTATACGATTCATTGTCTGAATATCTGCTTAATGCACAGGAATATTTTTCAGTGTGAAAGAATCTCACTAGGCACATTTTAAGGACACTTGAGATAAATTTTTACATACAGTTTGAGGGCCATTTTTGTTTGTGTCGTGCCACTTATCACATATAGACTTACACAAGCTAAATGCATCTATTTTCAGTAATCTCTCTCTGGATATCATCAGAAAAAATGACTTAATTGGCATGCTACTAGGAAGCATAGTATCACAAAATAGTTCAATTTGCTCACACATCATTGCATGGAAAATGGGAGCACTACACAGATGAAAACTGCAGGTGAAAAACTACTTCCTAATTCAACCAATAATATATATGAATAAACCACAGTATTTATATATACGAATAAACTACAGCGAACCACAGTATTTAAAGAGACAATACTGGAAACAATAAAATAGTTTTTATTCTACAAACAAATAAATCTGGCCAGTTTGAGAATTTGCTGCACTTCCGTCTTGTATGACAAGCACTCTCCTGATTGTTTTCAAAACTGACACTGATAATGCATTTCAGTACACAATTCTGTTGCAAAGCGCATACCTTGCATGCACATCCAACTCCTGGCACCCCACCCCACCCCACCCAAAAATGTTTTGAGGTAGATGGATTGGGTAAGGCTCCAACTCAAGAGCCTGGAACATCACCACTAGTCAGTCAGTCAGATGGACCAGCTTGACTTGATATAAAGCATTTTCATACATAATGATGTTATGCTTTCAATAATAATGATATGCTTTCAAAAATACTGATATATTAGTGGACTCACTTGAGTCAAATAAGATGAAGTGCAAACTTAAAAATTTTCTTTTTCAGTTTTATTTTGCCTTTAATTAAATAGGAATAAATGCACCAAATGAACAGTCCAAGTACAGGCAGGCCTGAATATCCTCAGGGGTCTGATCTAGGGTGCCCTGCGGATATGGGGAAACCCTGTCTCCGCAGCCCCTGCATGCCCATTAACATGGTTTAGAGCCTTATGTGAGCCAAAATGTTGTTGCCTTCATTGATCGCTATAAGCATTCAATCTTACAGTGATGTACAGGCAGGCTGCCAGCAGACTGAATGCTTGAATAGGTTAACGCTAACAGGTAGCAGGAAGTTAATTGAATCCACAAATACCTGATGCGTGGATACTGGGGTCAGCCTCTATCTATTTTTCAAATAGTTACAGCAGAATACTATTGGTATTCTGGAACCACTGGAATACCACTGGAACCCACATTCTAATGGCACGATGTGCTTTATGGCTGTTGCAAAAGGCAACATGTCATTTAGAGTGACTAGGCTGCCACTGCAAGCAGCTGCAGTGAGCATTGGGGCGGGTGGGAGGTAAGGAAAAGGGTGGTATCATTGGCAGTGCCAATATCCTATCCCCCTTCTTGGCCTCAGCCCATCATCCTGGGTCCGCCATTGGATAGCCATTGCAGGTCCGAGTAGACCTAGCAAGGCAGGGAGGGCTTAGCCTTCGGCAAGGGAACACATGTTCCCTTACCCGGAGGAGACCTTCAGGAGTGCTGCCCTCTTCCAGCAGGATGCAACATGTGCTCCAATGGTGCGACTGCATCAGTGAGGAGGCAGGATTTAGTTAGCTTGATTTTAATGATAATCCCCGATAATCTCTAATTTAAAATGCTAGAGGCTGAAGCAAATATACAGATTCAGACTGGTATAAATACTTCACAAGACAACTAAATTGAAACCAATTCAAAAATAATAGTGTTAAATCCAGCCTACATGTTTTTCTTTTTAATCAAATATGAGCCAATTGAAAAAGTCTCTGCCTCACCCTCCACTCCTATAAGATGTAGTGACTCTCTTCAGATGATACTTCTGCCTGGTATGCAGTGTTGTTCTGCCAGTGACAGCCACAGCCAATGGGAAGTATCACACACAAAAAACAGAAATCTGCATTGCAACAGCTGAGGGAGTAATGTACTGTGCTGAGACCCACAATGAGAGTAGCACATGGACCAGGCAATAGAAATAATACAAGGACAAGGGCATTGAGACCTTAGAAACTCACTGACTACGGTTTATAAAATAAAAACCTACAAAACCACCAACAGAGCAAGGCCTCCTCCTTCAACATCTTAATGCTGTATGCATCACTAACAAAATACAATTTTCTTTCAGAAATTGAGAAAATCAGAAATTGAGAAAATTGAGAAAACCTTTTCATAAAATACAGTGAAATGTGTTCAAATTTGTATTTGCTCCAATACAATGAACTCAAAGCTGCAGACTTTCACTATGATAATTGCATTTTCAAAATACTTGCATTTAGATCAATGTCATTACTTGACAAAGGGCGCAATCCTAACCTAGAGTTAGGCCAGCACAAGTCCCTTGTGCCAGCTCAGCAGTGTTGCAAATGACGGTAAAGTGCATTGGCACCACTCTCAGGAAGGCCAGCACACAGACATGCGCCATCCTCCCAGACTCTAGGAGTGGTCCACTTTATGGTGGTCCACTTCTAGAGTTAGTGCAACACTTCTGGGGCACTAACTCCAGGTTAGGATTGTGCCCCAAAGGGTGAAAACTCAGTGCTGCGTAAGTCAAAACAGAATCTGGCTCAAACTTACCAATAATAGAATAGAATGGACATGATTCAAATACACCAGGCAAGCCTAAAGTGGAATGGCGGTAAGAGTACCATACTAGAAGCAAAGGGGCCAGGTTTAAATCCCCACTTAATCATGAAGCTCACCGGGCTAGTCATTGCATCTCTCAGCCTAACCTATTTTACAGGGTCATCGTTAGGATTAAAATGGGATATATTGGAAAAACTCTACACAGTTCTAACTGCCTCTTGGAAGGACAGGACATTTGTTAAAGCCAGAAAAAAAATGCCAAAAATAGTGGAACTTATATGCAGATAAAATGAAATCTGGTCTTGGTGCTTATATAGAAACACTGGAAGCAAAAGGGGAGCAGAGTTCTGGCCTTCAGGAGCAAATTATAGCCATACAGAGAACACCACAGTACCTTTGTTTGTTTGTTTTTAAAGTGTTTATAGGTTTTTTTTAAGTGGTTATACTGTCAGTAAACAAGAAGATATCTATAGAAAATGTATCAATTTGGTTTATTCTCCAGGGTATACATACCTACTCTCTTTTCTCCTCCTTCATAGATATGATCACTGTCATCAGAAACCAGCTACACGCTAACAGTATCAGAACACTTTTTGTTTTTAAATGGAAAGAAGTAGGGCTTCACTCACCGCCTGTTCCATTTGTTGTAACAGATGTGCTGCTAAGATTAGATTTCTCCAATTTAGAGCTACCCGGTGTTTCACTGCTTCCCACAAGATTATGAGGACTGGCTAGATCCTGCATTTCCATAGATCTATTAGAGAGAGGGGGAAAAACCCATACTATTTGTATTATGGAAGCATGAGGAGAACCCTTTGAATCAGCCATGATACATATAGACAAACTAATTCATTAATAGCTCAAGGCTTGAAAGGCTTACTTACGTGACACTGCTTTCACCTGAACTTACCACTTGCCATTGACAGTCTCGGGTGGGGGAACACACCAGAAAAAAAGATCTCAAACATTTAACGATCAATCAACAGTATATACCGCTTTTCAACACAAGGTTCACAGAGCGCTTTTACATGTGAAAAATAATAATAAAGTTAAATGGCTCCCTGTCCCAAAAGGGTTTGCAATCTTAAAAAATGCAAGGCACCACCAGCAACAGCCACCAGAAAAGACACTGTGCTTGGGTGAATAGGGACAATTACTTCCCTTCTGCTAGAAATAAGAGGGACCCAACTTGAAAGAGTGTCTCTTGAACACTTTGACGTTTATCTCCCTATGTTTACACAAGAAGCCTTGCAAACTGCAGGAGCTGAGCTCTTTGCAGAGCAATTAGCAGCTATCTGAGTTTTGAATTGCTTCAGGACTTGAGGCAATTAATTATCTCAACTTTCCATCACTTGCCATCATCTGAAGAGGGAAATAGCAGACTTTAAAAAACTGATTTGGCAAAAAAAAAAAAAAAAAAAGTCCAGACATTTCATCTCTGCTAGAATAAGCCTGTGCTGCTCCTAAATGTCAAAATAAATAATATGTGAATGAATGCTTTAGGACCACAAGAGCACAAAAGGTGCAAAGACACTATCATACAAAAAAACCCTATCGTGATTTGACTCCCATTAATGCTTGACAGCTGATTATAGGTGTTTATCTTTTTCTGAAAGATTTCAATCCAACTGAAGTACAGGCATGCCCCGGTATCCACTAGGGTTCAGTTCCAAACCTCACCGTGGATATCCAACCATGGATCCGAAACCATGGATACTGGGGACACCTTTTTAAAGATAGGGGAACATCAGTGGTTTTTCTGCAACAAGATAAAATGATGAGATTTGTTATTCCCATAACTTTCTAATAGGCATCCCAGTATCCATGGTATCTGTGGATAACTGAAACTGTGGATACCAGGGCACGCCTGTACATAGACCTAGATCTCAAACAAAATGCTCAATTTTCAACTATAATTTTATTGGGAGGGGAAGTGGGGGAAGGTAGAACCACAAAACCAAACAACCCTGAAACAGTAGCTTCATTTTTTATATGACAGCATGGTTCAAAAACTCTAAAAGTATGAAAAATTTAGATGAAATGTAGACCCTTTGAACTGTTCACAAGCTAAGAATTTGGTTTGGGTTTTTAAAAAAGCGTTATAGGAATCCAAACCAAGATAAATAACGAATCAGATCATAAAACGATCTGAAGCATTTGAATTACTTTCACAATCATTTTGCATTTGAATTACTTTCACAATCATTTTCTAATTAACGCTGCATATGTGAAACATTGGGAAGATATAGGTTCAGCAGCCATTGGGAACAGTTGAGCAATGAACTTTGGACCTACCTAGCAGTAACTTTAGCTTGTGAATGGGGCCGAAAACTGGAAGAGGGGTTTGTTTGTTTTATTTTTTACAAGATTTTCAAGCCTCTGAGAGGGCTGAAGAGAGGGTCACAGGCTCCCTAGACCCTTTGGAAAGCCACAACGACCCCTAGGTAAATTGAAAAATCCCTTCCTTGCCCAGCAGCACAATCATGAAGACTGCTGGGTCATTCCCCTTAAATGATAATCGCCCTTTTCTATTTCCCTGGTGGGTCGCATTCCACCTGTTTGGGAACCACTGCTGTATGCATTAGTATCATCATTAGTATCATCATTCGAGACTACATGTATAATCCCTACTAGCTTCCAAGTAGTTTCATATGAGTCTCTGATTAGCATTTCCATTGTCTCTTGCCATCCCTTCTTGTCTCCAGTACCCACCCTTACATTTACTTCTGTGTTTGTAACTCTGTTCTGCTTTGTATTTGGTTTCAAGCCCTACTGATGAGGCTTGCAAGGTTCCTGCCAAATACCACCTCTTGCCAGAAATCCTTCATAACATAGGTTGTGGTTCAAGAAACCCTACACACTTCCTTGCTAAACTGCCATGTCAAATTCCCCTGTTTTCTGTGAGCTTGCCCTGTTAGCAAGCTCACAACTGTGGGCCTGACTTCTAAGAGAGTTGGGCTAGAGTGGAATGCGACGCCTTCCCCAAACTGACTCACTCCAGCAGCAAGCCTACCCACTATGCACTATATGATCAGCACAAGGATGCAGACAAGAAAAAGAGAGAAAAGAGAACTACATTTCAACGTTTCAAGTAAGTATTCAACTACATGGCAGTAGTGGATGCACACAGGTTAGAGAGGGAAGATAAAATTGATTATCCCTAAGACAAAAAAAAACAACCCTTTTATTTGTGAGAAAATTTATTTTAAAAAAATATTTATACTGTTATTAAATAAATAAAAGAAAAATACACAATTTTTTTCAATGGGAAAATACTCCTGAAACACAATGGGTAAAAATAAAGGCAGCGTAGATTATGATGAGATTTTTATGAGATTATGATGAGATTTTAATACATTGGCAAGTAAGCATAATAACAATTGCAGCAAAATAACAATTGTTTTCAAACTGTTTTAGTTTCAAACTGTTTAGCCAAAACCCATTATATAGCTATGAATCCATAGCCAAGATATAGGAATATACAAATTAATGAACAGGGGAGAAGAGAATATTAAGCATATGGTAAGACTCAAAGTGCTAGCAGGTCCTACACTGCAAAAGCTGGGATTTCTTAAGTTACTGCTCTCCAAACTATTCACTGAGCATGGAAGATTCAACCAGTTCAAAGAATATCATGTACATTCTACCATGTACCATTCTAGAACATGGGGAAGTTATAGGAAGCAGAACCACAATTGGTGATAGGCCACTATCATGTAATGAAGAAATTTGGTGTTAAAAATGGGACAATGATGAGACCGAAAGACACATCAAAAAGAATGTTTAAAAGGGTAGAACAACAGAACTGTATTAATCACAATTCTGAAATGTGATTCTGAAGGCAAGCTGAGGGCTATTGAAAGATGACATTTCTGATGGTACAACTAACCCATGCAAACTGCAGGTTGATTATACTCTTATCAGGACTGCTTGAAACAAGAAAGTGTCCAGATTTCAGATTTTTCTGGATTTTGGAAAAAAATTTCAAATAAAATGAGAAATTTCACTTGCTCTTTTCAATGTTACCCATTTGGGTATCTGCTGTTCTTTTTGACATTTTTCAACAATGTCTGTATAGCCACACGCCACAAGCAGAGAACAGAACTGCCAGTAATGAGCACAAGACCTTCTTTCTTCAGAAGGTTTAAAAAAAGTCTTGGACAAAGACATCTGGATAAGAGATAATCTACCTGTTTTATAAGGAAATAGTATTCCCAACACCACATTTTCCCCATAAGGTTAATGCTGGGGTGCACACCTGAGTATATGGAAGGGGAAACTTATCCCTTCCTACATTCATAGTTCTCTCCCATAAGCATTTTCCCCCATCCAAACTCCTCAACCTGAAATAAATTTGACTGGAGAAAAATAGCCTAGGAAGCGAATATTTGTATAGGAAAACTGACAAACACAGGGAGTACAGGCCTCCTCTGAAAATGCCTCCTCACCCCAGGAATAATTAAGTTTACTATTTTGGGGAGACAAAAACATTTTTTAATACTTTACGAAAATGATGAGAACTCAACATGTGATTAACACTTTAGAATTATTAGGTGGTCTAACATTTGGTGAACATTTACTATTTTGGGGAAATGAAAGTATTTTTTTAAGGAACTTTTTCATTAAATTTAGTGATGACTTAAACATGAGCCAAACCTTACTGCCAACTAACTACTGTAGTTCCAACATCCAAATTTCATTTTCTGACCAAACACAAACTGCTCTTTCTTTCCTGTTGATGCAAGTCTAATCTGAATTTCTAGCTGACCTTGACTGACCATTAATCAGCATGTGGCAAACAACAATATAGCTCCTAGCAACAGGAAGAAACTTCAGAAAGTGTCTCATACAGGTCCACATACCAACATTCCAGTAAACGATGGACCATAGGAGGATGGTCCATTAGGAGGATGGTCCATCACCCTCTGTCATTGCTATCATCTGCCTCATCACTGCAATTTTTACTTTTTGTTGTTGTTCTGTTATTGAGCCGAGGCTGTGGCAATATCTGTGAGTGTGCTTGCTGAGGGAGCAGGTCGCACCAGCCACCCATGGCTGCATGCAGGCTAGAGCAATATCTGTGAGCATACCTGCTACAAGGGAGGGCCGCAATGATTCCACTGGTGATCCCAGCCAGTCGAATACACAGTGCCAACCACTAGCAATGATGGGCAAAAGACTGGGACTTTACATAAGAAGAGCCCTGCTGGATCAGGCCAAAGTCCCATCTAGTCCAGCTTCCTGTATCTCACAGTGGTCCACCAGGTGCCTCAGAGAGCACACAAGACAACAAGATGCCTGCATCCTGTTGCCACTCCCTTGCACCTAGCATTCCAAAGTACCCTCTTACTAAGGTAAGGAGGTTGCACAACCCAGCATGTCCTATAGCCCACGATGGACTTTTCCTCCAGAAATTTGTCCAATCCCCCTTTAAAGGCTCCTAGGCCAGATGCCATCACCACCTACTGTGACAAGGAGTTCCACAGCTTAATTACCTGCTGAGTAAAAAAGTATTTCCTTTTATCTGTTTTAACTCTCCCAACACTCAATTTCAGTGGATGTACCCTGGTTCTGGTATTGTGAGAGAGGGAAAACCTCCCTCTATCCCTCCCTTGCATAATTTTGCATTGTGATGGATTACAGAAATGGTTGTGGCATGGGAGAGGAGTGGTGGTGGTGAGGGGCAAAGAGACACTACAACGACACCACTTAATGATGGGGTTTGTGAAACATACCCCCACTGTTACACGATGCATACCTGCATTTCCAAGTGCTAGATCTGATGGGCTATAATCTTCTATTGCTACACACATCTGTAGTGATGACTTTTTTAATATGGAGAGGGATTGTCAGGTCTGTTCCAGATCTGAAAACAAAACTTTCTACAGTGCCTTGTGCTACTGTTTGCCTATTATCCATGTTCTAAGCCATCTTATATTTGGGCAATGCACATGCATAAACCACCTTACTCTGAAATCTTTCCTTCCTTCAGGCCTGCGCTCTTTCCTCCTCAAAATATAGAACTATACACATAAACAGAGAAGATGATTTTTTTTTGGTATGGCTTATAGGGTCAGTAAGTGTTCAGGCTCTCTACACTTAAGATTTGGTGGAACACCATCATGACTAAACCGCTGATTACATGATACATTTCACAGCTAAAACCGGAATTTATTGAAAAATTATCTTCTCCAATAGCACCTTCACAACATTAATTTACGTCTACCCAAACCATGTCTGAACTGCTTCTAAGAGAAAAACTGCTTCTACCATAGGTCCAACCTCATGTAAGCCTATTTCTAGTCATCCTGAATATTATGGCCAGAATACATTATATATAGCTGACTACAATGTGCAGCACAAGAATGAGCATAATTAGGTTAAAATATTATCCACTAATGGATAATGTGGCTATACAACTATAAGCTTCATTATCTGAATTCACACAGATTCTAGAGATGAGGCTCAAACTCTGAATTTTCCACAATATATGCTGAGAAATAAATGTTAAAGCCCTAATATTCTCAAATATATTTGTGCTTATTATATGTCAACAACATGTAAAATTGAAAGATATTGCCTCATATTCTTAAGTACTTTACTGGAATACAAAAAATAGAGGTGTTTGGTACTTAAAGCTTATTGTTCTCTTTCCCCAAATAATAAAGAATCAAAAACAGACCTATTACAACCCCCCACAAAACAGTATTCCTAGATTTTACCGAAAACAGTATGATTTATTTGTCTTATCAACATGCCCTGAAAGTTAAACCAACAACTACATGCCAAACAAACCCAACAAAGAGTATACCAGCAGTCAGCATACCAGCAACAGAATAAGTGGCTATAGCATTTAATTGTCAGTAAAAATAAAACTCAGAATTCATAGTTTTGGCTCACTGCCTTTTTCAGTGTTCTGAACGTGAAAGCATTCAGCTGAAAAACATGTCTACAGAGATTCCTAGACTGCTGTGTGCACTTTCCTAACATAACTCTGCCAATATACCTTAATCACGACCTACAACAACCTCACAATTCCGGTCCTGGGCCTCTTCTGAACAGCAGACAAGAACTCCCTAAAGACTAGGTTGAGACCACCATACTCATTTTCACTTATAACCAAATCCAGATTTGAACTTTGAAAGCCTAAGGTGGAGAGCTGATTGTGGAAAGGCAAATCCATTTTATGCTTAAAAGCATAGGTAAAGTTACTCTACTTTGGGAATTGCTCTTATATTTGGTCATTTTCAAAGAAATTTGGCAAAAATACAGGCTCAGAACATACTGAAATATAACAGTTAAGATTGTAAAACTTAATTTGCTACGGCAAGAAGAATGTTGGGTGAATGCATGGGATATATGGAAGCCTTTTGGATTGGCTGTATGAAATATTGTAATGCAGAAAACTTTTGAGACTCATAAAGAATCTTATCTATTGGAAAAAGAATGTGTGAGTCAAAGAATCAGTGAAGCTTTTTTGAGGAAAAAAATAATAATCTTGCAGGATAACCAGGTTGTGCAAACAGCCCATCTGCAGTGCAACCACATAAAAGGCCCATGGGCAAATCCAAACGCATTAGCAGAAGTGCTTGAGGAATCTGCCAAGGAGCCAGATGCTGCTGATTGCAGAATTCCTTCTATAGCTGTCATCTGGATCGCCCAACTGCCATCCAGAATGTGGACAATGAAAAATGGTGACCTAATAATACAGGATGTACTGAGTACTACTTTAATCTGAATAATCATCTGTACCCATGAACGTTCTTTTATAAATGGTGCAAAAACTGTAAAGGAAAAGCTGCTCCAGTTGTATATTTCTTTAGATATAAATAATGAAAACAGGATTTTCTTTTTTCTTCAATTACCTGTTACTGTCAAGCATGCAAACAGCTCCCTCCCCCAGAAGCAACAATAACTCTAACTAGCAATAACCAGAAGCAACAATAACTCTAACCAATAACTAGCACCCAAACAATTATAACAATATGAGCCACAAGTCCATTGGTCACTCTGCACTCCCCTGGGGTCCCTACATGGGGGGTCACTAGCAAGTAAACTCTGACTCTAAATAAGAACTTATAATTTGCAAAAGACAGAAATGGTCACACTTATAGATATAAATGCAAATTGTGGTGGGTTGATGAGAGTACATGCAAGTTCAACACTTAGGTTTATGCAATCCCTCTTCTTCTCTTAAAAGTGGAGAAATGAACAGAGATCAACTGTTTCTGGTTTGCAGTAAACCACAGCTGGGCAGGAAATCAGGTTTCCAAAGTAAGGTATGATTCTGCTTTGTGGGCAAACTACGGTTTGTGCAAACCAGTTTACTAACTTTGGACAAAACACCAAATTATAATTTACCACAAATCAGAAACAGATATACCCTCCCTCTATGCACAGAGAAAGAGGGAAAATGGAGAATAAAGGCCCTACATGTACTTCTGGATGCAGCCAGAGTCGGGCACCCCAATCCTGAACTGCCTAACTGCTGTAGGCTACCGCTGCATCCAGAGGCAGTGAGACAGCTGCTGGAGCTTTCCTGGGGGATGTTCCCCGCAATGGGAATCCTCAGCTTGCCGACGGCTATTTTCCCAGAGGTGAATTAAGCAACTCTGTGTCAGGCAGCCTGAGCCACTGCTGGGGATAAGATCCAGCAGTGGAAGCCACCGCCAGGTCCCACCCCCTCAGGGCTGGCTCCTCCCCCTGCCCCCGCCCCAAACTGCTTATTGGCTGCTGGTGCTGCTGTAGCACTGGCCAGCCGGCTACTCATGTTTGGGCCTTGCGCTGAATGAATACCACCCCAGTGCAGGCGTACACATGTCATGGACATGCTTTATGGCACGTTCACGACATTTTCGCCAGCAGTAAGGGTGTACTGGATTGGGCCCTAATGCTCTTAAATCTGATCTGAAAGGTGGTACCTTGCACCTTATAAATTCTTAGGGCGCAATCCTAAACTGAGGTAAACCGACATAAGCTAAGCCAGCAAAGTTTGTTTGGCACAAGGGCCACCGAACAGTATGTTTGGATCACTCTTGGAGTCAGAGAGAACAGCACACAGAAGTGCACCATCATCCCTGACTCAAGAGAGTGGTCCAAAAGCATTTTATGGAGGCCCTTGTGCTGGCCAAACTTGGCTGGTTTAGCTTATGCCCGCCTAATTCCAGTTAAAGATTGTGATCTTATTCAAGTTGTAATAAAAATATCATTGGGAGAGTGAAAGCAAAATATGTTTCTTCTACAAAATTAGTTTCGAAAACGTAATGAAAACACATAATAAGAAAAGAGAACCCATTTTTTCAACCTCTTGCATTATTTGACCATTTTTTGAGAAGGGAGAGCTAATCACACAGCCAAAATTTTCCACACACAGTACCCAATATTTTGAACCACAAGATTCAAAGAATTTCTTTACAGATATTTTTCTGCACAGGTTTTTTTTTAAATGGAATTGTAGGAGGTCGCAAGTGTTTTGAGAAGTGTGAGGAGACAGGAAGAAGAACAGGGGGGCCCTGGAAACCAAGTATCTACCACAGTAAGGCAGAAGTTTCAAATTACTACCCCCCCCAATTAAATAAAAGCTTTAGAATAAGATTCTCCAGTGTGAGTTTGAATATTGAGGATATGCTCAAACTGAGACCAGAGTATGGTCTCTCAAATGGAGAAATACAGAGCTGAGTATGACAGGAAAGACTGGCATGAGGTGCAGTATATTTCCTCATCTCATTTGAAATTTTTGTTTATCTTGCCTCTGGAATTTGGTATTCTAAAAATTCCAGATAAACTAATATTAAAGAAGTTCTCATACATGTGCCTTAAGTCATGTGAGATGTAGAGCAGAAGAGGTATTTGTAACATTAATTAGCATTCAGGTCAGTATAGTTTTACATTCTTGCCACAAGCCTACTTCAAGCCTGTGTGAAGAAAATATTCTCAGAGGAAAAGGTATGGGACTACCCAGCCATGGTTGTCCAATGAGCTACCAATGCAATTACTCCACCTGTTCCTTCCCATTCCATGATTAAGCGCTGCTTCTCAGCAGAAAAAGGGTCCCTATATTTACACTGTTGATCAACCAGGTCCTTTCTGTAAACAATAATGGGCAATTGCATGCAGAAAACATGTACCCATTATGATCTTGGTTTCCAGTTCTGCATTTTTCTAAGATGCCACTGTAATCTGGAAATATTGGACTCCACCCCCACAGACCATTTCTAGACACCTGGTGAAAAAAAAAAATGATAATCCTAGAAAGGATCTGAAAATCCCACCCCTTGACTGTTGATGCTCCTGCCACCCTAGAGGAAGGAAAATACAATCAGTCCTTACCTTGAATTGCTACTTACTTAGTTATTTGCACAACTATCCTTGTTATTCACTATGCAGAGACCTTCCAAAGGCTGCAGGAACCTTCAGAATGCTACCTGCAACCAGCGCTGACCCTTTAAAATGGCTGGCAGAAGCATCTGCCAGCCATGCTTAAGGGGGTTTACTTCTTACTGCAATCTTCTGGCTTCCTGAGGGTCTCTGCTGGATTCTTCTGATGACAGGTAAGGTCCCGCTTGCACCTAAACCATTTGAACCCATAGGATTAATGTTTTGTTATCTGCAAATTTGGTATCCGCAAGGATTTCCAGGAACCAAACCCTAATGGAAAATAAGGACTTACTGTGTAAACTGTTTATTCTAATAGTTTTATTTAGTTTAGTGGGAAACGCTGTTTCAATTGCTCTGGTTAAGTGTGGAGGGAAAGAAGGTACTCTTGAGGAATGAAGGGTGGACAATTCACCAAAAGCTAGTGCTCATTAGAAGGAAAGCCTATCTTTGATATTTTCCTTGTCATCATGGCTGGGAATATCATGCTTGCCAAACTGCCAAAATGGTTTATTGCTAAACAAGTCCAAGGTTTATTGACATTTAGAAATATTCAGATCTTTAATATTTACCAAGTTCAGAGATCAAGAACACGGACTTAATCTTTACGGTTGCCCTGTTGAGAACATATGTAAAGTATGTCATATGTAAAGTAATATTGTGCCTATGATTGCACTATAGTGGCTATTGTTGCCATGTTCATGTCATCCATTATGACATAATAACTAATAAAAAGTAAATTTAAGTGGAACCATTTAAGTGGTTGCTTCTCTACTAATGTTCTTGAGCACTACTGAGGCATTGCTTTTCTGCAATGAGCTGGAAGTGGCACTGAAAGGGTAGATCTTTATTATTTGCCTGTAAACTGCTTTGGGAACTTCATGTTGAAAAGTGGTATATAAAGATTGATTGATTGATTGATCTACATAGTAAAAAATAACCATCCCTTTTGCAAAGATTCTTCTTGTACATGTTCTTAGAGGTTGTCTTGTCCAGTTAAGGTAGCCTACTACTTCAATTAGAAGCTTTCTCCTTTATGTTCCAACTCTAAATATTTCCAGTTGAGTGCAGACAAGGCATTACTAAAGAATTGCCCCTTGCAACTCACAGAGTGGGGCTTTAATTGCTTTCTCTCAAAGTTGAGAAAATTACTTTGTGCAAAGTTATTTCACAATTTTAAATAGGAAATTAAAGGAAACTAATTTTTAGTTTAGTCCCTTCTTAGAGAGCAGGAACTGATTATTTAAAAAAAAAAACAATTAAGGAGGAAATCATCAGAAATATTTCGACCATGGAGAACATTAATCAATTAGAACAAAAAAATTTAAGAAGGGAGTTTTTAATTCAAGGCACAGTAGCAGTAAAAAGCTTAAACAGTGCTTTTCTTTGCCAATACAAAGTAGGCAGGCTGGTATTGCAATCACATTTTAAGTGAAATAAAAGGCCACAAATTAGGCCTGAAAAACGGCAGCAGAACAACACTAAAATGCTACAGGTTCACAACGATGTTATCTGGATTCTCTAAGAATAGTAAGTGAACTAAGAATGACAATTCTAGACTAAATGGCTAGTGTGAAAATAGTCTAAATCATTTACAACCATTTGTAAATTCCATTTACAACCATTTGTAAATATTTACTGTAATTTCTCAAAGTGTACACATGTATTTTATAGACTAACAGCACACAGTAATTTTTCCATGTATTAAGTGCTTTCCTTCTAGAGCAAGTACATTCAATTGGTACACAAGTATAGTAAACAAACAAATTACACTAATCTTTTACAGCAGTGTTTCTCAACACTGTGGGTCGGGACCCAGTAGGTGGGTTTTGAGCCAATTTCAGGTGAGTCCCCATTCATTTGAAAGTGCATTTTAAATATATTAGACTGGATGCTACCATGGTATGTGACTGCACTTGGGTAAATGTTACTGATTTGTACAGGCTACTGTGCCTATGTTTTTAACAATAATAGTCAATTGGGTTTACTCCTGGGCAAGTGTGGATAGGATTGTAGTCTTTGGGATGTTTGGGGAATTTTTTTTAAAACAGATCAGCAACTGCTTGGGAGGGTTAGGAGGGTCCTTATTTTAAATACATTTTTAAACTTATACTTATTGTAAACTTTTACTTTCATTAGGGCCCAATCCTGAACTCTATAATGTTGGCTAAAAGTGGTGCAAGCGTGTCATAAAAGCACAGCTGTGACACCATGTGAGCAGGCAGCACCAGTGCTGGGCCAGTGACAAAGGCATGCTGGCGCTTCAGTAGCACTGGCCAGAAGTAAGTGCTTTATGGGGTGAGAGGAGGCATTGAAGGGGAAGAACTGACAGGGGTCAGGCCCGGGGGGGGGGGGGGAATGGGACAGGTGGTAGCCTCTACCATCAGATCCTATGCCTGCTTTTAGGCTGGGCAGCCTGACACGGGGCTTCTCCAGTATATGCCAGCCAAATAGCTGGTGCAGACTCGATTAGACCAATTACGGGGGAGGGGGCGTTACTTGGGATAAGGATCGGATGTAGTGGTAGCCATTTTAGTGGTGCTGCTCTTCTGGGTACTGGGCAGCTTAAGATTGAGCTGTTACTTGATTGATTTGATTTTGTAATTGTCACCTCGGGGTCCAGGACTGGCCAAGGTGCCAGGTCGAGGCTATCAAGGGACCCCGGGCAAGGCCTCTCCCTGGATTGCCTGGACCAGGGGAGAACAGGCTGAACTGAGGCGTCCCAAAACCTCAGCAGACGGCACAGGTGCTGGTAATGAACCAACCCACAATGTCAGCCCTGGAGGAGGTCCCAGGGGAAGCCCCACCCTCCCAGACAGGGGTGGGGTCTGGCCGGCTCATGAGGAGCCCAGCCACGCTAGGGAGAGGTCGCTCTCTCTCTCTAGCTGGAAGGCCGAGAAGAGGATGGCCCAGGAAGGTTGAGGATCTTCCTCCCCTTACGGGCCACCAGACCCACACCTGGAAGGGGTTGGAAGGACACCCTATTGCCCCTCTGGGGTACGGGTCAAGGACCGTGCACGGACCAAGGACAGAGGCCGAGGGGTGCCTGCACCAGAGAGAGCCCCAGGACCAATGGGGAACAAGGTAGGACGGGGTCCAGACCCCACTCAATGATGCTGCCTTGGGTGACCCCGGCCCCGTGGCAACGCCGGGCCTCAACTAAGGGGGCTCCCCTATGCAGCATAGGCTCAGGGCCCATCCACCAGGACGCCTCCCAGAAGCCAATGCAACCTTTGTCCATCCCTGGGGCCAAAGAGACAGCCAGCAGAAACGGTGGGTCGTGGGGCGACGACACCTCTCTTTCTGAACTATCCTGGGACCCTGTGACGTAACCGAGTCCGATGAATGCGAAGGCGTTAACCCGATTAAAGTATGCTGTGAAAAGACCCCCAAAGGCTGAGAAGGATTATTTGCGCAGGTTTGGACGCCCTAGGGACCCACAAGCCGCCCCCCCCGGCCCTTCACGACCCGGGGCGTCGGTCCTGCCCCCCAGATGGATGTCACAGTCATATAGGGTATTTTTTAAAAAAATTCTGCTTTATGATGTCACTTCTGGCCATGACATTACTTCCAAGTTTTGAAAACCACTGTTTTACAGAAATATCTGGACAGAAGAAACTAATGTTTTATACCAGTGCTTCTCAAACTTGGGGCTCGCAACCCACCAGCAAAGGAAGCATTTTTCTCTCTGCAATTAAGGGGCAAGGATGGGGGGGACAGCAAAATGGTCCTAGATTTCTCTGCTGCTGGTGGCAGAGGCGTCTTTTTTCACCTTTATCTAAGGCAGTGCCGGCCTCCAGGGGGTGCAGTGAGCGCCAGAGACACCTCTGCAGGGGTTCCCCAAGCCTCAGAATAACTAAAAATAGTAATCAAAAGTCACTTCTGGTTTCTTGATTGAAAACTAGAAATGGCTTCCCATTGCTATTTTTAGTTATTCTGAGGCTCGGGACACCGTGCAGAGGTGTCTGCGGGGCACATCACACAGAGGCCAGCACTGCCTTAGGTAAGACTAAAAAAATCTCGTCAGTTCTTAGCCGCGGCACAATTCTGGGATCACATCTTCGCTATAGCCCCTTTCCCGCAAAGCCTTAAATGGTTTCCAACTTCTGAGGAGGAACTTGGGAACCACTATTTTATGCTATTTCTTTATTTCCTTTCCCTCTCTCCCAATGCACAACTAGTACCCCAGAATAATCTTCCTCCCACATTTTCCTATATGAGTAAGTTCATTTTACATAAGTGTACTACGTATTACAGTATAGCTTGAATGTTTTCTTCTAAAAGAGAAAGCCAAGTAAGACAAAGAATTCGCTGATACACAAATGTCACTCCAAGAATTCTCCTGACAAAGTTCCCACACCCAGCTTAATTACTTCCCTACTGTAAAAACATATTCCATCTGCATTTATTCTAATACTTTCAAGTCCAAAACCAACACACAATAAAGCTAGCTAAATAAATGAAAGGTTTTCATCCAAAGTAACAGGCCAGGAGCTATTCTGCAAGTAAATGCACCTCCAGCATCCATTTTTATGCTGACATTTCACTTTATGCACAATGTTTTCACAAGACTTGTTTTAAGAAGAGGTATCATGCTCTGTACTGTATGCTCTGCTGTAGCCAAGTTCTCTATAGTACCACTCTAGCCATAGGTTCCTTAGTTAAGAATCACACAGCCTTTCTAATATTACCATTTGAAATATAACACACTGATCTAGGACACACTAAAACAGGACTTCCATGTTTTCTAGGGGAAAATCTAACGACCCCCCAAATAAGAACTTGCTTTGAAAAACATCATAATTTTATGTAATTTATAATGTAATTTTATTTGTTGTATGTAATTTGTTATGAAGTGAAAAAGCCATTTCCAAAATGGATAATTTCAGCTGATTCCAAAATGGCTTAATATATCATATCCACTGCTCAGTCACAATTAAAATGTCAAATAAGGTGCAACTATCATTGCTTATTACGCAGAACCACAGAAAACACAAGTGATCAGAACTGTTCACTTCCAGGCAGGGTGGCAAAATCTGTTTGCCAGAGAAGAGCAATTACCTTTCATTATTAC
>JAJKFI010000050.1:3195498-3235680 GCA_029204185.1 Lerista edwardsae | reverse complement strand
ACAAGAGAAGGAACAATAAGGAGCCTTTTTTCCTGTTGCAATTGCCTTTCTCTGGCTAACTGATCTAAGAAATCTATTTATTTTGAAGAATTTATACACCGCCTTTCCCATGCTGAAGCGAATGCCCAAAGCCGCTTACATAGGCAAGGTAGCCTAAATCACCATTTTAAAATGGGTTGTTTTTTTTTACAAATATTCAGTATTCTGCGATTCACCGAATTCTCAGTCCCAGATGTAGCCTTCACAGTGTGGTTCTCTCCTCTAGCTGTGTGAGACAGTGAGCTTCAGCAGGTGATTGTAAGTCCAACCTGGACAGGTCCTCAAGGTTGGATTCCGTTCTTTTGCTGGCTGACCTTCACACAACATTCCCGCACATAGCTCCACAGTGACTCCATTCTGCCATAACAGGTACTGCAGCTTGTCACAGCCTGCCATTCCATCTCCAATCCAAAAATAGACCACAGATTCTCATGTTTAGCTTCCGGCAGTTCCAGCAGTTCAACCATCAGTCCACACCTCCTGCCCAAATCTACTTTTGAAATTTGAAAATTCCATACTTTTTTGGAAAGTATAATTAGATAATCAAAATATTTAAATTCATTAGTAGTTGGTCAAAATGATAACGTGAGCTTAGTATATTATTTTTAAAACCTTATGCTTATTCATATGTTTGATGGCTGAAAATTATACTGACAAAGCAAAAAACCTACAATCCTAACTACAACAAAAACACTTCTAAAAAGTAAAACTGCAGGGGATTATGTAAAATACACTGAGAACTATTAAATATAATACATTTTTAGATGAGCATCTAAAAGTTGTAAGTTGAAGCACCTACGAATTTGAAGTTGTACATGTGCAGCTAAAACATATATTTGAATGCCAGGATTTGCTGCAACTCCTTGCTGAATACAAATATTGTGACCAATTGAGATTGTACAGGTTTGCCCCTATAAAATGGTGAAGTGCCTGTAAGACAAAGCAAATTTGTTTCACTTATTAATTCAAATTTTTACACTGTGATATAAAGTACTGGATCTGAATCAGGAAGGCACAAGTTCCAATTCCCACTTGGCCATGAAGCTCTCCGAGTAATTTCTAACTAATCTCTCTCTCTCTCTCTCACAGACACACACACATACGTGCACACGCACACACACCCTACCCTACCCTACCCTACAGGGTTGTTGTGAACATAACTGGGGCAGCTAAGATGGACATCTCCCTGATCTCCTTGGATAAATGGACAAAAAACCTGCTAAAATGTTTTAGGCTACAATAATATGCATGTTCATCTGGGAATAAGTCCCACTGAACTTAATAGTACATAACTTCCTCTTCACCCCTGCGCAGTGTCTTCTCTAGTGGCTGTTGCTGGTGGTGGTCTGCATTTTTTTAGATTGTGAGCCCTTTTGGGACAGGGAGCCATTAAACTTTATTTATTACTAGCTTGTCCTTACCCAGCGTTGCCCAGGTATTTATTTATCTCAAGCTTCTATTAGACAGGAAAAGGAATGAATTCTATCTATAGTGTAAAATTGAAGTAATTTTATGTACAGGAAATTAAAAGTATAAGGACAGGCTAAAAATTATAAAGTAAAATCTTTTACAAATTCACTATAATATTAATTTAACTCAGAACTTGATTATAAACAACATTTTTAGTTTCACCTCCAAGAGCAGGAATAAATTCTTGGGTGAACCCACCCTTGAGCAAGCCACATAAAGTTGTCCGTGGGAGAAACATGGCGATCTCAAATCCACTCTGCAGTACTCAATAGACTACCCCTGTGACTTGTTGATCGTGATCGAGAATGCAAGTCTCACTGGAAATTACAATCTCTTAAAATTAAAAGGGAGATCCGTCAGAATGAGTGTTATCCATGGGGAAAAAACTATCACCCTCTCCCTTTCTTGTTAAGACAGTCACTTCAATTACAGTACCCAGCATCTTCTTGACACACAGCCTTGTGCTGTTGCAAGGTTTTGGCGGGTCGAGGTTCCGTAGTAAAATAATTGGAGATCCCACTGTAGGTCAAAGACGATGTGCTGGTAATCCAGCCGGATCAAGTGAGTTTAGGAAGTCTGATAGGAAATTGACGATCTCATAGGCATCTACTATGGTTCTAATAGACTTGTATTCAGTGACTACGCCTGGTAACATGGCAAGTATTTGATTAGAGTCCCAAACCGGGGCATAATGATTTCTAAAAATTTCCAGAAGGTTCTACAGAGTTCTATTCAACTACACTTGGGCTTAAATGTCATTGGGACTGTCCCCAATCAGCTTAGTGACCCCAAAAACTATGGATTTGACACTAAGGTCGGTCATTTTCGACAGTCTATTGTTCTGTTTATTTCACACACCCCATGCCGATGGGGGCTGAACTTGGACTTAAACGGCAGTGGGAGTGTCACCATTCATCTCAGCGACCCTGAAAACTATGGACTCGATACTAATATCGGCCATTTTCAATCATTTTTACAGGTCACCCCCTTGCCACCCCCACCCCTAGGGGTGTCTTATCCCCACAGTATTTCTAGAAGTGGGATGAGTAGTGAAATCTGAAATCAAATGGTGTCCTCTACACCACCATCAGCGTGCTGCGAATATTCTATTTCCAAGCACTGCATCTTGCACCCCTTCTCACCCCCTATGCCGATGGGGGCTGAATTCGGATTTAAATGGCATCGGGAGCATCACCGTTTATCTCAGCGACCCCAAAAACTATGGATTCGACACTGTTTGCCGTTTTCGATCATTTTTACAGGTCATCCTCTTCACACCCCCACCCCTGGGGTGCTAGGGGTGCCTTACCCCGCAGTATTTCTTTCCAGAGTGTAAGGCATATGTGTACCAAGTTTGGTGTAAATCGCTCCAGGCATTCCAGAGCTATGCTGGAACATACATACGCACATACACACGTACATCCATTCATCAGCCGCCGCCGCCGCCTGTAAATCACTTCATGAACTTCGTGCTGAAAAGCGGTATATAAATACTACTGATTGATTGACTTCTAGGGAAGACACACATATGAATGTACTGCTAAAAATGTAAATAGGTAATACTTTTTGCTTAAACTGGAATTTATGGCAGAAATTGTATTAAAAATTTGTATTATGTATTGTGATTAACACTAGATACAATGTGAAGGCCTCCTCCTCCAACTCATGATTTCAGTTTGACTAAAAACTATATACTTATTTAGCTGGGGTTTGTAATGATATTGAAAAGATATGTAGCTGGACGTTACAGAGATTTAAGAACTCCAATGTTTAATGAGAACAGGAAGGAAAGATGTAATCTCATGAAATAGGACAAAAAAGGAACATTTTGCCATTGATGTTAATAGCAAATTTCTCATTGAACTTGGTACAAAAAGGGCCTTGTCTCAAATTACCTTTAGTTACATTTGGACAATAAACAAAGTTATATTATGAAGCAAGTGAGGAAGATGGGAGGAACTGCTGTAAGCCACTAGATAACGAAGGCAGAAAAGGACACAACATGAAGTCCTAAAATGATAGGTTCAGGAAGGCTCTCAATACCTATTCTAATTACCAAACATTTTAGCTGTGAAGTTCAAAGTTCGTGATAACTCAAGTATGCAAGCTGGAAATTATTTAAATAATAGAAATATTTAGATCTATTTGGAAACAGAAGGAATATCTGAAGCAACTCAGAAAAGGCCCACATTGTTTCATATTGCAAATTTTATACACAACAGATGTAACCTCAGAACATAAATACTAGCTGGCATATTTACAGTCATTCTTATTTTATAGCCCAAAACATAGACAAAAATGTCATAAAAGTAGTATGTGCATCAACAAACACTGAAGCACACTGAAGAATGCAATGTTCTCCTAATAGTAATAGCATATTTACTCTGTATAACAGATTGTAATGCTGACATGGAATACTAAGGATAATGCATACACATTATTATAAACAAGAAAACCATCAAAAATTTTAACCACAATGTCATATGGTCTATTGATTCAATGCACTGACTTCTTTCCCTTAATCCAGATCAATAATGCTCTGATAGCATTACATCTATGATAAATATATTTTTAGTACATGAAAATAAATGATGCATTGTGCTGTTTTCATTCATTCATCCTTATGTTTAGTTATGATTTTGGCAAATAGCACCATCACTTTATAGTGCTCAAATCTATTCACTGTTTACCTCGAATTCTGAGGTTCCGAAACATCCGAATCTCTGCACACTTTCTTCACCTGTGAAAGAAAAGTGATTGCCAGTTATTTTCATGATGAAAAAAACAAAACAGAAAAGCTTCCACACCCTCAGTACATACACTTACATCACACAAAGTGGATATAGCCCTGCTCACCATGGTCTCTATAAAATACTTCTCACATTTTACAGTGCGGATATGCAATGTTAAACAGTGTGCTTCATTATTATCCCACGAACAGCTGCCAACTTAACTTCCCTTGACTCCATTAGTATGTAAAATGTTCAGCTAAAATAGTTTGGGAGTAGTCTGACTTGGAACAAAGAAACCAAAGAACCAGGTTCCCTGCTTAGAAACGAGAAAGCCAAACTGTTCTCAGTTCTGCAAAGAAATGTTTTCCCAACTGATACTGCTTCTGTTTCCTGCTAAAGCTCACAATAATAAACACCAGATTCTGTGGCAAAAGTGCAGTGTTAGCTAAATTATACACTAATTTTAATCTTCAGAATTCGGTATGCTTAATGTATTTTGCCAGTGTATGTTATTCCAGGTTAAATATTTTGCAAACAGTACTCACATGGACCTACAATACATTATGTGCTTCTTTCTCTTCAATCCATGCAATAACTGTACATCTATCATTCAATGAATGTATGTGAAAGTGAAAATGTAAACTTCCATTTCCACGCTATGCGCAGTGCTTGTATCTTCCAAAAATAAAGAGAACTTTACGACATATTACATTTTTACATTACATATTACTGCCGCTCTCCCAAATTATAAATTGTACTGTATGTGATACAAAACACTTCATCTCATTGGGATTTGGGGGTCTTTTCGTTTCATTCAACTTCAATATGTGGCATATTTGTTACAGGAGAGTTTACAGGAGAGATAACACAAGTTGAGATAAAACAGCATGCTAATATTGGCCATGGAGTATGACCTGGCTTCATGTCTACCACAGTATATATTGTGGTATTTATATATTACACAATTTAGATTTAGATAGTGTAAAGTTAGAGGCAATTTTAAAGTGCATGAAAGTATACTAAAACTATCAATATAATCCTATCGTTTCTTTGCGCTGATGGAACTGTCACAGCACCAGCGGGAAGCAGCATCAGACCACTGCCAGAAGGCAGCAGGGGAGGGTAGAATGGGGCAGGGAGGAGGCTGCAGGAGGAGATGGATTTGGTGGTGATGCTGCATGCCAGATCCTATCCCCCCCAACAGCAGCCTTCCCACCCCCTCTCTCTCCTTGGATTTCCATCAATGAAATATCTGGCACAGGTTGAAAGAGAGCCATTGCAGGGAAGGAGACTAAGGGGCTTTACATCTCTTAGCTATGCATAATGAAGCTTTTCTGATGAAGCTGCAGAGAAGGATAGGATTGGCTGTACGAAGATGATGAGATGAGTGGCAAAGCATTTTCAAACTCAAATCCGGAGAATAAGCACTGTTAATACTATAACAATAATTGTAACAGCTTCAGTCAAAAGCAGAGAGGTTCAGACCATGCAATCAACAAGAAAAAAAAAGCCTTTGAACCTAGCAGGAAGTAGTTTCAGAAGGAAAGGGGGATCATTTTAAAAAGCACACATCTGGACAAAGGTGAGGGACAGGCAAGATAAACTACAAGTAAATCACTACCTCAACCAATTTGCAATAATCCCATATGCAAAGACACCCCCCCCCAAGTCTGCCTACTGTACACTGTTAAATCAAGCCAGTACAACTGATGAATGCAAACAGGACATCACATACTGATGAATCATAACCTGCACTAAGGGTACTAGTGCAGATAGTTCCCAAAACAAGAACACCTTTCTAAAGTTTTGCTGCAGAGTCTGTATGACTGATTAACATTCCAACCCTAACATTAAAAAAAAAGCCTGCCTTTGCAGCTGCACCAATGGAGCACATGCTGTATCCTATGGATGGGCTGTCATGGAAATCTCATGGTAAAGGACCCTTCATTCCCTTACCCTGGGGCAAGTCTCTGCTGTCCGAATGAGTCTTCTCAGATCTGAGCCATTTTGCTGATGCAGAATGAAGGAGAGTAAGGAAAAGCAAAAAGGAGAGGAGATAAGGGTAGAATCCTGGTACGCACCAGTGCTGCCAGGAGCCACACCCTCTCTTTCCTGTTCCGCCTCCCACCTACACCCCCCACACCCAGACAGCTGAGCGTCCAACACCCTTTGCAGCAGGGGTTCCCAAATGACTGCCAGAGGGATGCTGTGAATGCCCTCATATGGCCATTTACAACAGCAGAGCCTCTGCTCCACTACTGTAAACCCTAGTTAGGATTGCACCATAAGCAAACACTTGGTTAGAAATCACACAACACAAACATTGCACATAATAAAATCTAACCATAGCATTGTATCAAAACTCAGGAAAGAATAGGCTGCCTACTTGTAACCGAAGTTCTTTGAGTGGTTATCTGTGCATTCACACTAATGAGCTCTGAGTCTAAAGAGAACTCCTCTCAGGGCGCAATCCTAAACAATACCTGACTGGCAAGGCTGATGGGCCAGCGCCATATCTGGCGCTGTTTAGGAGAGGCTGGAGCCGCCCCGCAACAAGGGAGTGTGCACTCCCTACCGTAGGGGAGACTCCAGCCTCCCCTATGTGCTCCTCGGATCTGCACCTGCTAAAGAGCGGGCGCAGATCCAAGGAGACTGCGCTGCCCAAATCGGGCCCGCGCAGCCTCGCTGACGGGCTTAGGAAGTGGCCATACAGCCACCTCCCAAGCCTGCCCAGGTCCCCCCTCCCCCCTCCCACCAATCCCCATCCCGAAACGGGACAGAGAATCCCTCAAGCCTGCTGGCTTCGGCCAACACGAGGGAAGCACTGTAAAGTATGTTTGGACCACTCTTGGAGTCTTTCTAGACCAGTTATGGTGAACCTATGACACACGTGTCAAAGGTGACATGCAATGATATTTTGGGTGACACACCAGAATTCACCAACACCCAACAGCAACTGAGTTTTACTCTTATTTCATTTTTGTAATGATTTGATTTTTCTTTATATATTGCATGGCCCCACACATGATGGGGGTGTATTTCTTTAAATAAATGAATACGTAAATAATTGTTTCTCTTTCGTTTGGGAGGGAGAATGACACACCAGCAAAGTCAAGTGAGGCATTTTCGACATGGTGAGCCCAAAAGGTTTGCCATCACTGTTCTAGATTAAAAGCCCCAAATATTTGTAGCCTCTTCTTTTATGGGAGGTGCCCCAGCCCCCTAATATAATAATTTTAGCTGTTCTCTTCTGCACCTTTTCCAGTTCCAGTATATTCTTTTTGATATATGGCAACTGGAACTGGATACAATGCTCCAGATATGGCTTTACAATAAATCAATCCCTTTTTAAATGATCCCAGGCAAGAAATAGGCGTTAACAGCTGCCACTCACTAGGTAGTTGAGATGTCTGCCTGCCTGCCTGCCTGTCTACCCACACACACGATCTCTCTCCCGATCTACCCAGACAGCTCAGAATCCATCAATGTAAATGTGAAATTTTGATTTCTTGACCAATGTGTATCATTTTACACTTACTTACATTGAAGTACATCTGCCATTTTGCTACTCATTCCCCCAGTTCAGATCCTTCTGGAAGTCTTTATAATCCATTCTAGATTTCAATCACATAAAAGAAGTTTGATATTATCCATAAACTTGGCACTCCGTTACTTATCTCCAATTCCAGGTCACTTATGAACAACTTGAAGAGTGTCAGCCCCAAGACCGATCCTTGGGGCACACTGCTTTTCATCTCTCTCCATCATGAAAATTGCCCATTGACACCCAACTCTGTTTCCTGTTCTTCATCTAATTACTAATTTATAAGAGAATCTGCCGTCTTAGTCCACAATAGTGGAGTTCTCTCAGGAGGTGAGGGACTGTGACAAACCTCTGAAAGTCCAAATAATATACAATATCAACCGATTTACCCATATTCACATGCCTTTTGAGCTTTTCAAATAACTCTAAAAGAATGTTCATGCACAGACAAAGGTGCCAAGTCAGCACTTTGATATTAGTTGGGCCTTGATGGGTTCAGTTTCTGAATGATCAGTTGGTTTGCCAGCAAAGGTGATTGTAAAGTAACAACAGAGCATTGTATTTTCATAAGATTGGCTACAATCTTCCCCTACAAATTTCTAGGGGAAAACTGGAAGATTTTACAACAGTCTATTGGAGAAGTTGAGTGTAATCTTTATTTCTTTTTCTTTGGGTCAGGACTATGAGAGACATCGGTTGGAGATACGTGTTTTGCTCATTCAACACGGTGGTCTAGGGCAGTGCTTCCCAAACTTTTTAGAGCTCACTTTTTAAAATGACAATCGACCATGACCTGCATAGCTTCATTAGACCAAAAAAAAAATCTAATTCCTTTATATTTTATTTATTATTAAATAAAAAAGTGTATTTATTATGCTTTATTTATTATTAAAATTAATGGAATTGTTAATAATTGGGAGCCAGTGCTCCCAAGGTTGCAACATACCTTTTAAATAGTATGCATGTAGACATTTGCTAGACTCTTCCTAGAAATGGAGTTAAAGGAACGTTCCCCAACCTTCCAAAGTCATTCCAGGATACCCAGAAGGCTGGAAAGAAAAATATGCAGGTAAAGACTTCCAGGCCAGACAGAAGACTGATGGTGCAATCCTAAGCAGGAGTTAGGCCAACAAAATTTGGCCAGCACAAGGGACACCATAAAGTATGTTTGGACCACTCGAGTCAGAGAGATCAGCACACAGACATGCACCATCCACCCTGACTCCGAGAGTGGTCCAATCATGCTTTACGGTGTCCCTTGTGCCGGCCAAACTTTGTAATAACTAAGCCAGCCTAGGATAGGATTGCGCCCTGAAACAGGCTCCTCGTCTATGTCCTTTTTGGCACAAGTCATTTCTCCTCCCCAACCCACCCCAGTGCACACACAGCGCACTTCAATCAAACCTTGTAATTTCATCAACTTTTGAGCTTGCTCTTGAGTTTACTGGTGCACCTGGGGTGCAAGACAGGCAGTTTGAAACAATCAAAGGACGATTTGGAGCCCAAGAGAGCCACCATGGCAGCCGACATGGGTGGGTTCTCCTTTTAGTAGTGGTTAGTGGCTAGAAGAATGATGGTTAGTGCAACCTCCTTATTTTAGAGTTAGGCTACCTCGGAAGTGCCAGATGCAAGGGAGTGGCAACGAGATGCACATATCTAGTTGACTTGGGTATTCCCTGAGGCATCTGGTGGACCACTGTGAGATGCAGGAAGCTGAACTAGATGGGCCTTTGGCCTGATCCAGTGGGGCTCTTCTTATGTTCTTACTAACACCAACCATGGGGTTAGGGCTCTCTATGGCCAGTGGAAGCAGTTGTTTCCAGAGTTATGCCTCTGTTTATTTACAATGCATCAGAAGCAGATACAGATCTTTGTGACTCTTTATCACCAACTGTATCCATCAGATGTTGGGAATTTACCTTTACACACAATGCAGCATTTGAATCCAATGGATTTGGAAAGGTCTGTGGAGGACATACCATGGAAGATAACAAGTACGTAAAATAAGGGCAGGAATGGATATTGACAAAACAAAAAGAAAAAAGAGGAAATATTGAGAGTCTAAAATGAACAAATTCTGAAGTATCACAGAGAACAATCCAAGAGTTGCATGGTTAGTCGAAAACTGAGTGGAAGCCACAGGCACTCCAGACCCCTGAGGTGGAGTGGTGTAGCTATTGTGTAAAAGGCTAGAATTTTATAGTATTTTAAGAATCGCTCTGTACAGGTGAGCTTGTGAAAAAACACAGAAATCACAAAGAAGAACATAAATGCTTAACAATTGAAGAATCTGAGATATCCATACATTTTTCTCTCAATACCAATGCAAAATATATATATATATCTATTATATATGCAAACTACTGAGTCATATGGATTCCTTATTTTAAGAACCAGCTAAATAAATAGGAATTCATCTTAGTCTACCACTATATGCCTTCTAAAGTGCTGTCTAGAAATACAAAGGTACATATAAATGCAGGAATAAATGCACACGCACAGTAGACAAAAGGACCGAAAGATTCCTTCCATTCAAAAATTCTAAAGAAAATTTCAAACTTTGACTATCGCTCAATAAAAGGCACATTAAAACAAAACCCTGAAGGAGAAAATGGACTTGTGGAGTCCATTCTAAGTCCTATGTCTTTTTAAAATACATGAAACTGCCATGAACTCAGACGATTGACCTACGTAGTTCAGTACTATGTCCTTAGGCAGACTGCAGTTCTCCATGATCTTAGACAGAAGTCGCCCAGGCTTAGCCTTCCCACCTTATATGGGGGCAAAACACTAAGGGCGCAATCGTAACCTGGAGTTAGGCTGGCCTAGTTAGGCCAGCAAAGTCTGGCTGGCACAAGAGACAGCGCAAAGTGCGTTTGGACCGCTCTCAAAGTTAGGGAGGATGGTGCCTGTCTCTGTGTTGGCCTCTCTGACTCAGAGAATGGTCTAAACATACTTTACCGTGTCCCTTGTGCGAGCCAAACTTTGCTGACCTAACTGTGCTGGCCTAACTCTGGGTTAAGATTGCGCTCTAAGTGTTGCAGGAATCTGAGCTCCTGTGTAAAGCGGCTCCTCCCTCTTGCCTCAATAGACATTTGAATCAATTCGAGCAAAGAATCCGAGCCAGCTCTCCGAGCTGTGAATGCCTCTAGATATGAGGGGGAGGCACTGCTTTACACAGGACCCTTGTTGTTCAGTCACCAAGTCGTGTCCGACTTGACCCTATAAACAGTGAGGGGATCTGGGAATAAGGAAGCAGAACGCTAGGCGGGACTTACGCGTGATTGGCTGCCTGTCCATTCCGTTCCGTGGCTGCCCTGGCCTCGGGGGGGGCCTGCTCACCGGGGGGGACGGGGGCGCGCTGGGTGCCTGGGCGAGCAGCAGTGGGGCGAGCCAACCGGGGGCGAACAGACGGGCTGCCAATCACGCGTAAGTCCCGCCCGGTGTTCTGCTTCCTTATTCCCAGATCCCACCGCTGCCTATAAACCACAGCACGCTGGGACTTTCTGTCTTCCGCTAGTTTCTTTGCAGCACCATATTTTCCTTTCACCTCCAGACACATCCACAGCTGAGCTTCCTTTCGGTTTTGGCCCAGCTACCATAATGGCATAATGGATGCCTTCCGACCTAAGGGGCTCATCTTTTGGCGTCATATACTTCAGCCTTTTAATACTGAAGTCCATGGGGTTTTCTTGGTGGGTTGCCATTTCCTTCTCCAGTAGACCACAGCTCCTGCAAAACTTAGTGTGTCCCCCTGTAGGAACGCCACTGGCAGATTTCATAATCTGCAGGTAGTGGAGGGCCCTACCAGGACCCTCTGAATGCGACCAGAGATGTGTTCTGGTTGCCTCCAGAGGGTATTCCGCGGCCTGCAGCAGCATGCAACTGCTCAGGGCTTCCCTCAGAATGCCTTATTATAGCACGACCAATTCTGGGGGGAAAACTGGAAGAAGCATTTTTTGCCTATAACAGGCATTCTGAGGCCCTTCAGACCCAATGAGCACAGCTCCAGTCTGGTTCAGAGGGTGGGGTGGCCCTAAATCTGCTGGTGTGAATCCCCACACCAAATATATATTTGGTGCCAACCTATATTTATATTTTTTTAAATGTTGAGTGTTTTTTTTAAACATACTCCAGTAAACCCCCTTAGGTTTCCTAGTTGTGTGAGGAAAGGTGGGGTATAAGTGTTTTAAAATAAATCACGTTATCTCATCAATGTTTTAACTAAGACTAAACCTGGTATCATCTGCATCCAAGTATGTGATCTGCCACTGATTTATAAATCAGAAATGCCTGATATGCTTAATAATGCTGTAAAGTAACTGACCAAGGGCAATGTTCCTTTATTTTGTAGTGGATTCTTAGGAAAGTGGTTATAAGTCTTACTCTGGGCATATTGGTTACGGGTGTTATAGTCCCATGCAATTGCTCTCTTTTCCCAGATTTCATGCAGGTAAATTTTCCAGCCCCAGTAGGAAAGTCAGCTTGACCAAAGTGTGTCGTCATAATCAGAAATAGAGAGGAAAAGAAAGATTGCATTTTGGTATGCTGCTTGCTATTCTACACGCTGGAAACTAACTACTGCCTATAAACTGGATAAATGTGTGAGCAAAAATTATGGCCTTGGGCTTAATGAGCCTGTTCAGAACACTGTTTGTAAAAAAATAATTCTTTTGAATATGACCAGTTGAGTTTGAACACTGGTTTGATCCTAGCACCCATACTGAAAAGGGGGTAGAAAATATAAACTGAACACAATATACCGCACTTGAACATGGAGACATACAAATGAAACTTTGTGAGAATACTCAAGATGATATCCTAATTTTCAAGTGCAGAAGAGGTATTGTGAAGGATATGTTTCTGGAAAGTCAAGTGCTTTGTGAAAGACAAATGTGTGAAACAACATTACAGCAGCCACCATTGATGACAAGGCTGAGATGATGAAACTGAGACTCCCCAGAAACCACCACTTTCATTCACCTGAGATAAAGAGCACTATAATGAAACAGTACTAAAGGAAACATAGTTATGGGGGATGTTACTGTACCTGAATTTTACCTCTACATTCCTTTACAAGGAGACCAAGAAAGATCCCGCCCGCCCGCGCACGCACACACACCTCCTGAAGACTGAGACATTGTCCTGAAGGTTGACATGCACATTCAGGACATTCTATGTTTCGGGTACTGTTTTACTATATTCGAAACATCTTTACTCTTCAGTTCACAAGCATCAATCGTTTGTTTGCAAGCCTGTTCAAAGAGACACAAAACAACACTTGCCTTGCTGGTTCCTCCTCCTCACAGAACATTTGTTTCTAATGCCTTGTGTGAGGAGAGGACAAGATCAAGTCCCAGCAGGAAAAGCAGTGGCAGGTGGAGGTGGTGATAATGAGTCCACACTCAACACCTCAACTCATTTTTATGAGAGACAAGTGCCAAGATGTAACACACACAGAGTGCTATATCTGTGTTGGAGACAGGTGTTGGAATGAAGATCACTGTGAAGGTTTAAGTCAACATTCAAAAGCCTGGGTGAACCTACACTTCATTATATAAAAGGAGAAATGTAAAATTAAAGCAACATCTGATGTGAAACCTTTCAAACACTGTGCTGTACTAGGTAAGGACAGGTGTATTGTACTGTTCACTTGGCTGTTGTTTGCTTGCTTTTATTAATCTGTTATTATACTGATAGTTGTTTACTGCTGCCCAAGGGAGATATTTAATTGGCATACATACAGGTATGTGTTTAAAAATATATACTTCTCTAGAAACTATGATCTTCAACATTCATGAATAGACTACAGAAGCAGGAAAGGATTCAAGTGCTATATATCTAGTAATAAATGTATGTGCCCCTATCCAGGTTATCATCTATTTGTCATCTGCTGGCATCTTTCTGGTACCTTCCAAGAAGAATTCCCTTTTTCCTTACAAGAGGGAACAGAATATCAAAGATCTTACTTGCCCACAGGAGACTTAATGAAAGGAAACATTCTGCACTAATACAGTAGCCCAATCCTACTTAACTCCCCACATGGCAAGGCAACGGCACCAACATGGTACATGCTTTATCCTATGGGGGAGTTTTGGCCTCTGGAGGCATCCTTGGGGTAAGGGAACATTCGCCCCATGCCAGCCCACTGGGTCTGCATGGATCGGGCTTGGGAGATCAAGGCCAGAAAGGCACATAGAATACTGGTGTGCAATGCTGCTACCTATACTGCCTCTCCCTAGCCTCAATCTACCTACACCACCACGACATTCCGCCCCCCCTTGCCTGTTTGCCACCGCCCATGCTGTCATACCTACACTGGAGTGCATCCTTGGCATGCTGGTCTTCAAATCCAGCCCCATGCCACAGCAGCCAGGCTGCACCCAATAGCTTGTAATATTTTGCCTCAACTGTAAAGGGCTTTGCACCACTGGAACACTTGTTCTGGAAGCATAAAGCCTGAATAGGTTTGGGCCGTTAATGTACAGCATCCCTGTAACACTAATCACAATTATAAACATAGGAGCTGATCTTAAGATAGTTCAGCACCTGCCATCACATCCTCTGGGGACCCTACAAATTTGTATTTGTATTCAAACTGCAGTAAATTTAACTGACTTAGAACTATGCCAACACGTAGAGATATATTAATATGATAAAAGATAATTTCCCAGGCCTGGGAGCTGACCTAGAGCCCCACTCACTGGAGATTTATGGTAGTCCAGGTGGCGGCAGTGCTTCCACTGGCAGATCTGCAGGGCTGCCTTGCTCCCCCAGCACAGCTGAACAATAGGAGGTGAGGGTGGAGGTGGCAGCCACTTGCCCACACTATCTGGCTGGCAGAGGTGAGTGGGCGGCAACCAAGCTGCTTTTGCAGCTCCAAGGCGGGCAACACATTTCGAGGGCCAGAGGCAGCGCCCCACCCCTTCTGCCTCAATTACTGAGTGGCTGGGTCACTGGCACACATCTGAGCAACACTGCTCAGCCAGTAATGACCAAGCAAGAGGCAGATATGGGGGGGGTAGTTGCCCCAGGGGAAGGGAAAAACAAGCTCACCCACACACAAGCCAGAGGAGACGACCAAACAAGCTTTTACAGCTGGTCAAGGGGTGGGAAACCAGGGGAGGAGCCAACCCGTATAAACCCCGGCTGGCCAATGATGAAGGCAGAACAGGGAAGTCTGCATAGTCTGACTGGCAAGCCTGTGAGATCCAACATTTACTGCCAGCAGGAAAGAGGACACTAGGGCGCTAGAACCTCCTCTCGCTGACCACCTCTGAGGCCATTATTCCCTGCGCTGATAACAAGGGGAGAGACTGGCGGATATCTTGACACGGCCTCCCTCGGCTTCCACAGTGAACCCTAGCAAAGCCCAAGACCCAGCCACCCAGTTGATAGCACGGGCTGCCATGTTGGTGCTGATACCCCAATTTATGTATTTATTCATAATTTTTAACCACCCTTCCTCCAAAGAGCTCAGAGTGCTGTGCATAGTTCCTTCCCTCCTTTTTCTCCTCCCAACCACCCTGTGAGTATGAGAGATAGTGAGTGACCCATGGTCACCCAGTAAGCTTCATGTCTGAGCGGGGACATGAACTAGACTAGCAAAATACCTTAGGGTGCAACCCTAACCAACTTTCCAGCATCAGGATAAGAGCAATGCAGCTCTGAGGTAAAGGAACAAACATTCACTTACCTTAAAGAGGCCTCTGTGACTACCCCCAACTGCAGGATGCAGCACATGTCCCATTGGCACAGCTTTGTCAGTGCTGCACCCTGAATAAAGAGCAATAAAGAAGGCTTACAACGGGCAAGCTAGATGTGCACACAAACATGTACTGCAGATAAGATGCATGTTTCCAAGCTGAAGCAAGTTTAATTTATTAACAGCCAGACTGGGTATAGGTATGGGGGTGAGAAGATTGCTGCTTTAGGTGGGCAGTTTTTCAGCTTGAAAACAGCACCGCATAGGAAGAACAATTTCCCTATGCATCCTAGTTTTGACCAGGGTTCCTCCTCCTGCACACACAGCTATCTGTAATAAAAAAAGATGTACTTTCAATTGGAGGTATGCCTCCAAAGTTTGTGTTCATGTGCACATCTAGTTTTCCTGCATTACCATAAGAATATAAGAGGAGCTTTGCTGGATCAGGCCACAGGCCCATCTATTCCAGCTTCCTATATCTCGCAGCGGCCCACCAGATGCCTCTGGGAACACACAAGACAACAAGATAGAAAATAATATTTGTATTAATCTACACAAAATGAAGTTAACACTTATTGTCACGCTAATGTGAATTCCATCAAAGATACTTCAATCATCAACTCCACACAGATGTAGCCTTAAGGATCAACCACCCTATACTGACTGAGATCCACACTCATAGGATCCATCTAGGCAGGCTCTGACCTTTGAACTCTCAGTACCTATGACAGTGGGAGTGGTGCCCAATGTACTATGGGTGTGTGTGTTGCAGCGACATTGGGGGTCCACTGAAACCTGGCACCAGGACTGCGTAAGGACATACTGTTCTTTAAACTTTGTCAATGCTATAGGTTTGTTACTATATATTAAGAATAGGTAGAACCAAGTACAAACACCATGATTCCTCAAGAAAATGATGCTTCTTAGCACGTTCAAATGCATCATTACATGCTCCCTACTTGGGAGTTAGAAGTACCTCTTGCTGCAGTTTATTTTCCTTCCTTTTTTTGCAAACGTTAACAGGGAGCATTTGCCCATTTCTACTTAGTATTAACATATACAGTTTACAAATAAATAATCCTTGACAAATACAGACAATGGCCCTTTCAAATGCTCCATTTCTTGTGGAGAAGAAAATATGCAAGGGTCTCCTGGGGTTAAGTATATGAGCCATGTCCCTGCCAATGACATGCTGCTTTGCCCTGTGAAACGACGCACCACTTTTTACATACCAAGAAGAAAACCAGCTTTTTGAAAATACCAAGAAAACAATATTACATATTGTTTTAATTAAAGCAGCCCATACACACTGAACATTTTCAGTAGAACACATACTTACAAAATTATGTGAAGAATTGTGCAAAAATGTAGTTTTAATGTCAATTTATATAAAAGAGTTAGGTTTCCAATTTATTGCTATGATCCAGCCCCATGATCTGTGTGTGCAAACAGGCATCTATGGGCTAGAAGAGGTACTTTTGGCTGGGCACTAAAAAAAACCCTGAGAGATGAGGCTGCCTTGTTTTCAATGGGATGCACATTTGAACATTCATGCTTATTCACATTTTGAAGCAACTAGTAATAATACATTAAGGCGCAGCTAGAGTTTGATCAGATCAAATACTATGTCCATAGCTATCCCTCCATGATGGGCTGGGCTGTTAATGTTACTTTCAAGTTCTTAGCATCCCTTACACTCCCTAACTACTTTGTGAAATACTACAATATATTTACAACAAGCTTCTGATCATGCATTTGTCACAACCTGTCCAGTACAATAGGATTACAGTCCAAATGACTCTACCACATAACCAGCCCATCCTCTGTACAAACACCATATAAGTTTCTATTACAGGCAGAAATTCGTAATCGCTGCAATGATAAAATTTGGACAATCAGAACAAGAGATATCCCCATATGTCTAGATATGAGATTGGATTCCTTTCTTAATCTGAATATATAGTTTACCCATTACAAATATATAAAACAATTATTGAGTTTTCACACGTACAACTAATTATTTTCAACTATATTTGAAAGTGTATTTTTTTATTTGTGAAAAACGTGCTTAACAAAAAGGTGCATTTTTACATGGCTCTCTGCTTTCAGACAAAATGCCTAATGTCAACACCTACACTGCCTTTAAAAATTTTGCTCTGCTGTGGACAAGGTGGATACACAATCCTAAATATTTTATTTTTTTCTTTATTTTATTATTGTCAGGCAGATAACACAAACATCCATTGTCACACCACTCTCCAATACTGAGAAGCACTGGAAACAACAATTTGAGTAAGTTATAAATTACGCAGTTAACCTGCAAAGATTTTTATTCAATTAATCATTAAAACAAATATATTTTAGCTTAAGCAACAAATAGCACCACAATTGTGCTTTCACTATTAATTCCTCATAAGAACCACCACTTTTAAGAAACACATTTTCACTCTTCAGTTTTATAATTTTAGATACCAACACAAAATCGTATTTTTATACTGTTTCTTAAAGTACACTCCAGATATGAAAATTATATATTTTTAACAAAGATGACAAAACTAAGCCATAATAAAGTTTAGAAGCTACATAATAAAGTTTAGAAGCTATTTAAGTTACAATTAAGCATACAGTATATTTGCATCAGTTTGGTTCATCTACACAAATAATACCAGATATCATTCAACATACACTTAATAAGCTGTTTGGCATCTGAAATTCTTTAACAGCTGTCTTGCATTTTCTAAACATATACTCATCATTTTCCCAACATTAAATCTGAGGGACTTCCTGGACTGTCTTTTTATTTATGGTTCATGCTATGGAATTCATTAAACAATTTTATAGATACCATATAGTATAATTATAAATATTTCAATACATGCCTTTCAAAAATGATTTTTCACAATACTACCTTGGTTAAATAACACAATGTGAAAGATTTCTAAACAATTCACAAAATAATTGATAATATATATGCAATTTTAGTATTCTAAGAGCTGCTACTTAGAAGCCAAAATTAATTTTAAAATATGGTTCAACTGAACTGAAATATCTTACAGAAAATATTGAACAATCTAAGAAAAGAAACATGTAATTGGATACTGCTGCTTGCTGCTCACTAGACCATACAAACCAAATTGAGAAGCATATTGGCTGTAATAATTTATCATACTTTTCTGCAAAACAGGCTCCCTAAATAATACAGCTCCCTGAAGCTGTAAATCAATTTTCACAAATGGACAGGACAAGCATTTTTCTCTCTCCAAAACTTTACTTCCTTTTGTAAGGTAATAAAATACTACTCCTAAAGCAAGGTCTCCCCCAAGTTCTCTTGAATGAAAGACATTTAAGAAGCATAGTAGTTAATGCCAATTCACATCACAGATCCTGAATGAAGCACGGTGTTCAACTTTTGCTGTATTTGCCTGCTGCCCTACAAGGTAGATACTGCAGTTTTGGTGTGTGTGTGTGTGTGTGTGTGTGTGTGTGTGTGTGTGTACACGTACACACACACACACACACAGAGTCACATTAGGAGAGCACCTGCTTAACTAGTATTTAACAGACACATTATTTGCATCACTACAAAGCTATCAAAATGTCTTGAATGATTTGTAAACCCAGGAAAGTTGCTGTAAAATACTAGCTCCATGTCTGGACTTTGCATTGTCAGGTTAAACCTTCACAGAATTAAAGAACTTCAGAGGAACTAGTATAGATGTGCTATTATATCGTTTTCTGGCATGAACAGCAATTGCAGCACAATCCTACTCATTTTATTCAGATGTAAGCCTCACTGTAGTCAATAGAATTTACTTCCAGAAGTATGCACAGGACTGCAATCTTAAATACCACAAAGACTAAAATATTACAGAGTAATACATTACAGCATAAAATATTACAAAGCTATTATTTTAAATTTCCTCATGGACTTGCTAAGATGTGTAAAGAGAATTAATCTTTCTACCAGGATGCCTAGCGCTTAACAATGACTCTCTCCCAAAACTTAACTAGGATAACTATCACTAAAAGTGTCATAGCTAAGTTTTCGTTATGTTTTCTAGCTTGTTACTATCTGTGAAACACTGAAGGATGTGTTCAGACTATTTATACAACAATCCATTACAAAGCAGACATTTGAAGATATCAGTTAACTTATTAGTTAAGAAGTTCTAAACATGTTTGGTCTGAAAAACATGAACTAGACAAAATTACACACCAATTATAGCTAATATTTTTTTAAAAAAAAATCTCACTACACATAAGGTGATTTGACGGCATAACTGACCATATACTACTCACTCTCAACTAGTATCTGAACATGCTAATCTTTACCCAATATAGAAATAAATCGTATAGTATGCTTACCTCATTGCCCTCTCAAGAAATTTAAAAGAATTCCCCAAATATATTGATCCTCTTTTTAAGAAACACTTATGTTCAGTTTAGCACCAAGTAAATTCCACTACCCAGCACTGGAGGTGTATAGCCAATTTCGGGATCAGATAATTCTGCAGACAGGACTATTGTCTCAAATTCAGGTAGAAATAAAGACACTTTGTTCTTCCTTGAGCAGTCACAGCCGGCTTAAGTTAACTAAGGCAAGATCTGGATAGTAAACAAGCTTGGCTCAGACCAATAGCTTTCCACACCCTTCTGTTTATAGTAAGATGACTTGCATTCAGAGGTCACCCTCATCAACAGCTTCTGTCTTTCAGTGGATATCTTATGTAGTGCATTTATCCCAAGGCTCTTTTAATGAACCCAGCTCCCCAGCCCCTACTTGCCTGCTGTCACTGTGACACATCTGCTTTTTATTGTATGAAGCCCTTTTAAATGCATGTAGCCACATATATATGCAAACATCATTAATGTAATGTTTCATTAAACACGAAGCATAAATATAGAAGCATGAAAGCATTTTTTTTTAATTACAAGATGTTTTCTAACTGAAAATTGATCCAAAAAATAACAATTCTTCCAAGCCAACTGTAGAAGACTGGACTAGACAAAATTTACATTGAAAAATAATATAGACTAGAAAAACAGCATTCCAGATACACTATCAAAAGAACCAAACAAAATGGGACACTAATGTAAATAGCAAATGAGCTTCCTCCCCCCTTGGAAAAGCATCAACTTGACAGAAGACACAGCAACGTGAATATCTCTATTCAATAACAGAAATGTTCCAACAGTACCTAGTACACTAAGCCACTTAATAAACCCTGTTAGTATTATTAAGTACCACAGCCATTTAACATATTACAAGTTCTATGTTGCAGCAATATAAACAACTTAATGTTTAATAATCAAACAGCCACAATTTATTAAAAAGTATAATCTACATGTTTTATATTGAGAATCCTATTTTCTGCCATGTCCCGAGATGTAGAACAAATAGGTATATATTTCACTCATAACAAAGTAGCAAAATTCAGAAGTTCAAGGCTGTTTTACAGTAGATACTTGAAACTGAAGATGGCACTGTCTCCCAACATGAGCACCATTTAGCTTGCTGTTCTGACATAGTGTTTGAGTGAAAGTTACACCTGCAGAACATGGCACATTGTCCCAGTACAACATTTGAATGACAGAAGCTTGACTCCGTTAAAGCTAATAAAACATGATTGATGACTTGGATTAAAAAACTCTCTCAGTAGATTAGGATATTTGTGCCATCATTTGACAACTCCAACACTTTATTAATAGAAAGGATTGCCAGCACCACAAGGGTCATTAATAAATATTTACACTTAAATCCACTTTCCACATGAGTTTTAGAAATCATAGGTGTACTCCCAGAAGTCATTCTTACCAAGCATAAATGTGTCATATCATAATGTAACAAATTGTATTTGGGAAAGAAGGAAATATTTAAGAATACTGCTTCTTGATTACAACAACAACAAAGTTCAAACAGGTTTACAGAGAGATGGCTTTTAAATAGTACATCAACACAATTATCTCAGAAATTCCAACAACCACCCAGTAAGGAAGGTCAGTATTACTTTTATAATGCAGGTGAGAGAGGCTGAAGATGACAGAATAAGAGCTGGCCTAAGGGAGTAAATTCCACCTGAAAATAAATTCCATTGAACTCAACCGGCCTTATTTCAGAGTACATAGCATTGTGTTATTGGTGAGTTCATAGCTAGGATGAGATTCGAACAGAGAATTGGTCACTTCACACTGTTGCCAGGAGAATATTGCAGAAGTTAGATTTTGAGGAATTTCTTACTTTTTTAATGGATATTCTCACACCCTTCTTAAGATATGGATACAACAAAGGAGTACATAACTTTTTTTTTAATGGCATAAGAAAACAGATCCTGTACCATTTAAAAAAAAAAAATCTACTTTCAAGTTCTTAGAGTGATTCTAAGGCAGTGGGGTTTTAACTTTTTTTTTAAATCTCACGGTACGCTGACAAGGTGCTAAGTTTGTCAATAGTTTTTTGACAATTGCTGGTGAGGGGCTCACATTCCCAATGCCCTCCCCCAAACTCCTCTGGCACACCTGCAGATAATTTGCAGCATAGTAATGCACCATGGCACACTGTTGACAGTTGCTGTTCTAAGGAACATTATTTAGCAACAATGCACTTAAAAAAACCTCAAATACCCAATTCAGAGAACTGTAAGCTATATTAAGTGTTAAAACTACATGTTAATTTTGACCTAATTACATCACCTAGTGCAAAAGAGTCTAGCTTTTATGGCAATAGAAATTCATAGGCAGTCCAATCCTATGTGATGCTGGAGCAGGCTGGCCGGCCGGCTGGCCGGCCTGTGCTATATCCAGTGCAACATGGGAGGCCTGAGGAGCCTCCCCGGTGCAAGGGCACGTTCGAGGCCTTGCATCAGGGGAGGCGCTAGCTTCCCCGATGTGCTCCCCAGATCTGCACCTACTAGCAGGCAGCCGCATGGCCAGAACTGGGGCCACATAGCCCAGAGATGGGGCCTTAGATGCAGCCTAATGGCTGCATTCCAAACCCACCCCCCTCCCCAGGCCGGCAGTGGGAGATGGTGGCACCTAGTGTGGGTGAATTATACTTAGACTTCCCCCTTCTTTGCCTCCACCTTTTTCTCTCCTTGGACTTGTACCAGCTACAGCTGGTTCAGGTCCAAGGAGACCCAATGGCAAATGGCAGGCTTACAGGGAGGTAAAGAAAAATGCTTTCCCATACCTCCTCCCAATGTGACCCCCCCCCCTTTGCAAGAAGCAGTAAAGCATTTTTAGCGTGGCTTTATTGGAAAGAGGGGAAGAAGAGGATTGGGCTGTAAGTGAACACAGAAATGACTAGGTAAAAACTAGTACAGTTACCACCAATCAGAACTCCAGAAAAATAATCCATTCAAAATCACAATAAAACATCTCTGTGTATGCAATTATTAATATAATTTCAACATAAAAATGTCTTGGCCAAATTCTGTGCTTCCCCAACACCCAGGGGAATGACCGCCATTGTATCTTGTGGGGCCAGAGAAGGAGTCAAAGGTCTCCTTGGGAGAAGGGAACATTGGTTCCTTACCCCACCTAGAGCCCCAGCAGCCCTGATAGGTCTTCTGGGATCTTCACCCATAAGAACATAAGAAGAGCCCTGCTGGATCAGGCCAAAGGCCCATCTAGTCCAGCTTCCTGTATCTCACAGCAGCCCCACCAGATGCCCCAGGGAGGCATCAGACAACAAGATGCTTGCATCCTGTTGCAACTCCCTTGCACCCGGTACTCTGAAATAGTCTACCACCAATGTAAGGAGGCCGCACAATCCATCATGGCCTATGGCCCAAGATGGACTTTTCTTCTAGAAATCCATCCAATCCCCTCTTAAAGGCATCTAGACCCAGTATTGAGCAGGTGCAGAACCCAGTCTTGTATCAGCCTCTGCAGCCTGGGTAGGGGTTCAGGATTCAGCAGCAGATCTACTGCTGTCCCCGCCCCCCTCAGGGGCCCAAATTCCCCTCTGGCTGCCCTCCTTTCTAGTTCCACCTTCCTCCTCCTGCTCTTTCCCCACCCTGGGAAACCTTACTGCTGGCTGCTCCAGTGACAAGTCTCAACATTTTCATGACACCCAGCTCCAGCAGTACAAGTACTACCTACGTTGGGCTCTATAGGATTGGACCCTCAGTCATCTTAAAGCATATCTGCACTACTAATTCAAACTACTTTTATGATTGCTCCCCATTTTCAGAGTACCCCTGGAAATCACAGTTTGGTAAGTAAAGGGGGAACCAGAAGATACTAACAGAGAATTTTGATGACCCTCACTAAACTACACTTCCCAGAATTCTCTGGGAAAAGCTAGATCAGCTAAAGTGGTTTAAAATCAACAATCGGATAGCATAGTATTCCAAAGCAGTGGGGACAATGGAAAATCTACACTTCTACAAAAGCTGGTATTGCATACCAAAAATACACAGCTCCACTAGGCTGAAAAGTACAGCACAGACAGCTGTACTTATCTGCAATGAATTTTTAAATGCTTTTATGGATTTTAACCATTTCTATTTTCTAATATTGTAAAAATTATCAATACAAAGAGTACTATACTGAAACAGTTTTATATGAAATTTTTCTATTGTTATATAGTAAAGTAGGTTTATAGAAAATGGAAAAGGAAATAGGTGTCTTTTCCATTAATATTCTACCTAAAACTTTCTGATGTAGTATGGACAGGGGGCCTCTATATATCATGGCATGCATTCCCGAATTCTAATCTCCTTGTCCCTAGGACACTATATGCTTCAACATTAAGAGTACCCTTTCTCTCCGATTTTCCTTCCCCCTCCCCCAATGTCTCAAAGAGGCTCCAAAGCATTCTTACCTCTTTTGGATGTATTTACTATTCTTGTGTGATTCATTTGTAATTTACAAACTTTTTAATGTATAACTAGGGAGTTCCTTGAGTATGCAGAAACCATTGCCGTGTGTGTCCGTGTGTGTGTGTGTCCGTGTGTGTGTGTCCATCCATCCTTGAAATAAACAGAGTTTGAAACTGTATCTTCCAGTAAAACAAATTTGTTGTATTCTAATGAAATATGTTATATTGCCTTAAATTTAAATATGAACACTGGTAGAACATAGTCACATAGGACGTGGTGGTGCTGCGTAAACTGCTGCTGCTGAGCTTTCTGACCGGAAGACTGGGAGTTCAAGACCACGTGACAGAGTGAGCTCCCGTCGGTTGTCCCAGCTCCTGCCAACCTACCAGTTCGAAAGCACCTAAAAATGCAAGTAGATAAATAGGAACCACTTCGGTGGGAAGGTTATAGCGTTCTGTGCACCACGGCATATAGTCATGCTGGCCACATGACCACGGAAGCTTGTCCTCGGACAAACTCCGGCTCTACAGGCTTAGAAACAGAGATGAGTACCGCCCCCTACAGTTGGTCACGACTAGATCATTTGGTCATGGGGAAACCTTTACCTTTAGAACATAGTCACTGTTTCAACAGTGATACCTTACAGAATTCCAAAGTGAAAATTTGTCTAATCAGATATAAGATGTCAATATCATTGTAGTACAGCCAATTACACTACGTCATATGAAATGAAATACTTTCTTCCAAAGTTTTCTCATCTTTTGATCTCTTCTTATCTGTGCGGTTCATCTCCTTCCTGTAGGTTCACCGTAATTCAGCACTTTTTGGAAATTAAAAAAAGGTAAAGGTTTCCTCATGACCAAATGGTTTAGTCGTGACGGACTGTAGGGGGGGCGTTACCTTTCCACCAAAGTGGTCCCTGTTTATCTACTCGCATTTTTAGGTGCTTTTGAACTGCTGGGTTGGCAGGAGTTTAGGAAGTTACTCGCTTGCAAAAGGACTGCAGTTCTTTCATGAAGTTACAAAATAATTCAGTCAGCTCAATGTGATCTTCTGGCTGGAGCTGCATCAATGAGAGCAGCTTACTTTGCCTAGCACGGGGCTAATCACTAGCTACCAAGAAATTCATTAGGAGACAGTGGGCAAGGCAATCCACCCTAAATGCCTTCTTCAGGAAGAGCCTGTTGTTGTTGTGTTGAGTCACAATCTGTCTTATCCCCACCCCCACAAGTAGCTTCTCCAATCATCTTTCACTGCAGCCATGTACAAGGAATGACAGCAATGGTGTGTTATATTAGCAGGCTCCAATCTGAAGCACTGGTGAGTACAGTATTATGAACACATCTACATTAGAACAGAGTAATAATTGCCTCCTATAGTGCTGTTTGATACAACACTCTGTTTTCCAGGAACATAAGGCAGCACTGGCCTTCCGCAGACCCCGCTGTGCTCCTCCTTACTTCTTATCTGTAAAAATCCCTTATCTCCTATCAGAAGTTACTACCTGTTTTCAAACAAAAAATCTGTGGCAAGCTAGCACTGCCCCACAGGTAAATAAAAAAGCGCTTTGGTAGCACCGGTGCCACAATTGCTGCATAGCAATTACCATCCCCTACAGGGCACTCCCCTTAAGGGAGTTTGAGTACCACTGCCTCAGATAAACAAAAGATAAACAAAACAAAAAACAAAAACACCAAACAAAAGAGTGAACCCAGCATGTATATGAGCAAAGTAACAGTCCAGAATTGTTGAAGAACTTGTGAGAGAAAGAAGAACTATAGACTGAACCATGGACCAAGTTTGGAGAAAAAGGAAATCAGAGCAGGCAAGTGATACAGGGAGAGCCTTTTTATCCACTGGGGTTCCATCCCAGGAACTATTGCAGATGCAAAAACAAAAACATTAAATGAAATCATGCTGTTAATTAGCATTCAGCTTTTTACAGCTTTTCTCTTACCATGGCAGGGCTGCAGCCATTCTCCAGGGGCTTAGACCAATTAGTATCCATTAGCTGAGATGAGACCTCCATCCTTCGCCCTGAAGGAAAGCAAAAAATGCAAAATGGAAGTGATTAATCACACTTCCCGGATGACAGAGGAGGTCTTATCTCAGAGCTAATGAGATTGATTGCAGATCTCATGGCTGCAGCTGCATTAAGTGGTAAGAAAAGCTTTTTTAAAATGCTTAATTAACAGCACTTGTTTAATAAACAGCCCTTTGCTTCTGTGGTCATGCTGAGTCAAATCAGCGGATGGGAAAACCATGGATGAGAAGGCTCCACCTATATATAATAAGACAGACAGCGGTCCATGAAAAAGAATGGAAAAAATTATGAACAGAGTGTAGCATGCCATCTTCCTAAAGCCATCTCTCTGTTCCTGCACCTTCCTAAATACCTTATGTGCCTGAATAAGCCTGTGCTAAGTGTCCAGGGACCCTCAGCTGTGGCATGGGATGCAAATGCTGGGGTAGAGGAAGAAGACAGGTGTGGGAATCATCTGGAGGAAAGTGATAGAAAGATTGAAATTATAAGCGGAGTACATGCAATGGCAATTCCCCTCACAGATGAAGTCTCTGGTTTTTGCTAATTCCACTTCTTCAAATACAGCCCCAGGACAGTACTAAATGCCAATCCAGGCAGTTGTTCAAACTTTTTGAGGTTGAACATAGCAGCAGGGGGTTTTTTTGGGGGGGGGAGAATACAGGGGCTTTAGTAGGAATAACAGATTGTGAAAGTTGGCTGCACAACTGAGTTTGTCAAGCTGCACAAGAACAGCACTGGATATTGTACTACTTAGTAATGGAATAAGAAAAGGAGTTGTAGAAAAAGCATGTTTGCATATCCAAAGGTTGGCAACATGTAAGTAGGGGATAAACAGTAAAGCTAATCAGGTAAAACTTTATACAATAGACTGAGAGTAACTGGGAAAGTTGAGGTCAATTGTATGCTAAAAGAAGAATTCTATCTTTGGTAGAAAACTGCCAAAAGCAAAGAAAAAAAATATGTATGTGGGCCTGCATTATCTGTGGCTGAAACCCTTGACCCCCTTCCCCGTTTCCCTCCAAAGGTGACCAGAGCTATGCTCCAGTCATCTCCAGAGGGTATTCCGAGAGCTGGAGAGGCAGCATGGCCTCCTGAGGAGCGAAAATACCCACTTCTGGATTTTAGCCAAAAAATGAAAGTGAGCATTTTTGGTCATCAGAATACCTTCCAGACACATTCAGAGGGTTAGAGGCTCCCAAATCAGTGGATTTAAACTTCTGCAGATTTTGACATCTGCAGGGTATGGGAATGGAATACCCATGTATAATAGGGGCCTACTATATGTCCAAAGCAAGTACGCGTAAACGTATTAATAGAGTAAAACATGGAAAGCATTGCAATCACTTTGGAAGGCAACTGCCCCTTTTTTAGTAACCAAGAGTCTTCTAAACTCTCTTAATTGGCGAGAACGCTCTTCTATATTTCCTAGAAAATGTTCACCAGTATAAATGCATACTTTCTAAAGCTGACAGTGGGTGCCAATTAAAACATTCCACCTGATCATGGACAATATGGTGTTCAAATATAAGATATATAGGAATGGCACAAACTACAGTATTTTAAAAAAGTGTAGCATTTTTATTTTTAACCATGTGAGAACAGTGGCAGCAAAACTAATATGAGAATCAAGTAGCTCCCTAAAAACAGTTCTATCATGCAAACTTTGGGTATATATAATAAATAGGAGGCCAATAGATATATATATATATATTTTAAAAAATAGGAACATGTAATTGTAACAGGCTTTGCCTAAACAGACTTCAGAATGTGGTGGAATTTGTGTTTCTTACACATGAATGACCTTCTGGCTTGCAAATAAGGAAGATGTATTTTACAATGTTGACAGACTAAACCAACAGAAAATTGGGCATCTTGCTGCAAGGATCACATGTTCTTTCTACACATGAATGAACGGAATGACACAGAAGGAAGAGAGCCAAAAGGTCCTATTACATTGCAGCAATACCACAGATATAATATATGGTTTGCTACTGTCAATAGGATTGCAATGCTATCATTTAGGACAGAATCCAAAAGTTCAAAGAAGTAGGGGATCCTCCAATACCTGTTACAATTTTAGTAGGATCAACAGCTTATATTTCATATCCTAACTGATTTCTCAACATCTACTCAAAGTTCTCATTTAATTAAGTAAATTAGTCCATGAACAGACCAAATAGAAATGTGTTTGAAAAGGCATGGCAAAATAGCATTTATAAGAACTACATAAATTAATTCTTTAGAAATGTAATTAAGTTCAATTACACTGAATAAGCACAATCCAAACCCAGGGCTGGAACAGGCAGGCCTCCCCAGGCTGGCCCGCCATGGGCCCGCTTGCTTTCCACCCCATTGCTTTCCACCCCTTCCTCCATTCCATTATGCTTCCCACCACCATCCTGGAGTCCCTGTGCCTTGCCTTGAATGGCCAGCCTTACCTTCGGGCCTCTGAGCCATGCACTGGAAATGAAAAAATGTCACTAACGTGCAAAGCATCCCCATCTGGGCTGCTGCACATTATATTGGGGAAGGACAATATTTTCCCCTTTCCCTGGGTAACGCAGCAGCACATCCAAGACCCGGGCTGAATATAGGGCAGGCATGTTGGCCTGTCTATTCCAGCACGGGGTGGAATGTTCTCAGTGACAGAAAAACATAGTTTAACTAATATAAAGACAACCAAACATTAACATTTAACAAAATAAAAACACAGTAAAAGTTACTTTTTACAGCACTTGATGATTCAGAAGATTTCATTAACTGGAACTGATGAGAGCCTCCGTCCTCCAACCTGCTGATGATGGAACCCTGTGGTCAGTGCTTTCACTCTCCACTTACTCTCCAAGAGTAAAGCAAGAAGAGGACAGAGAAAGTGGAAGCCATCGCCGCCTCCTTCCAATGGTGCCAAAATGAAAGGGGCAGAAGATACTCAGCTTGCAGCTGAGTGGAGTGAGGTGATTCCACTCCTCACCTCCCCGTTAGTGCCATTTACCCCTGCTAGTTGGGCAAGAGGCACTTTTTCAAGTGGTGTCCTCTTATATTTAGCAGGGGGAGAGCAATTGTCCCTCTTCACCCCAGCACAGTGTCTTTCTCATGGCTGTTGCTGGTGGTGTTCTCCATTCTTTTAGATTGTGAGCCCTTTTGGGACAGGGAGCCATTTAACTTTAATGTTACTATTTGCCTGTAAAACGCTTTGTGAACTTTGTGTTGAAAAGCGGTATATAAATACTAGTGATTGATTGATTTCTTTTGTTGTGGTTGCAGTCAGTGTTTTTGAAATGTACTCTGGGCACTTCTGGTTCATTTTCAAAAAAAGCCCCATGCAAAGATGAAAAAAGAGATGGGGAAGAAGTGGAGAAGGGGAAGTATGGAATGGGGCTGCACTTCCGTGCCTCTTCCTGCCCACTCAGCTGCAAGTGAAGATGTGGTGATGGAAGAAATCATGGCACCTCCCCACACACACACACCAAGCAAAGAGACAACTCCGAAAGGGAGGAAAAGAGTAGAGTCATCTTCCCTCATCTCTTCCAGCTGCAAGCTAAGTAGAGATGACAGTAGCACCTGCCCCCCTCCCAATATATGGAAAACTAGCTTTTTGTTACCCGGCGTTGCCCGGGTAACAAAATGATCTTCCACAGTTTATGAGTTTTGCACCTCTTCTCACCCCCCCCCATGCCGATGGGGGCCGAACCCAGACTCCAACCGCATCGGGAGCGTCACCAGTCGCCTTGGTGACCCCGGAAACTATGGACTTGATGCCAATTTTGCCCGTTTTCGGCCATCTTCACTTCAGGCCCCCTATGCACCCCCACCTCCGAGGGCGCTAGGGTGGCCTGACCCCGGAGTGTCTGTCGCCAGGCCGCTAAGCACGCGCATGCCGAGTTTGGTGCGTGTCGCTCCAGGCGTTCCGGCAGGGTATGCGGACGTTGTGTCTTGCACCCCTTCTCGCACCCCACGCTGAGGGGGGGCAAACCGGACTCCGACGGTGTCGGGAGCATCCGCGCTCGTCCCGGACACCCCAGAAACTGGAGTTGACGCCGATTTAGGCCATTTTCAACCATTTTCACGTGGGGACCCCCGTGTACCCCCAACCCCCGGGGCGCTAGGGGGGTCTGACCCCTGCAGTGTTTGTCGTCAGGCTGCAAGGTGTATGCATGCCAAGTTTCGTGTTTATCGGTCCAGGCGTTCCAGCAGGGCATGGCGGACGTTTTGTTTCGCACCACTTCTTGCACCCCACGCCAAGGGGGGGCCGAACCCAGACTCCAACGGCATTGGGAGCATCGCCGCTCATCCCGGTGACCCCAGAACCTATGGATTCGACACCGATTTTGGCCATTTTCAACCATTTTCACGTGGGGACCCCAGCATACCCCCACCCCCGGGGGTGCTACGGGGGCCCGACCCCCGCAGTGTTTGTGGCCCGGCCGCAAGGTGTATGCGTGCCGAGTTTTGTGCCGATCGCTCCAGGCGTTGAGGAGCCTATGCGAGACATACATACACACACACACACACACACACACACACATATACACACCCAGGCTCTTCTTTATATATATAGATTGTATTTTGCAACTCCTCAGTCCCAGAAAAGCCAGATATCAGAACTTTTACTGGAAGAACTTGTATGCCCAGACAAAGCGCTTCCATGCACATGCAGACAATTTTCCTTTTGGGCATCAGCCCCTTGCACTCTATGGAATGGTGTTAGAGAAACTTTCCTGTAACTTTTCAGGGAGTGGAGGCAGCTGTTGCAAGATCGAGGTTGAAAGCCCTTGTCCCCAAGTGGAAGATCATGCTTCAAGCTATAATTTAAATCACCTGGCATGGTTCAAAGAAAATCTATTTGTAATTTAAAATTGAAAAACTAGCTACAGACCTCTCAGATAATAATACACATCTTCAATGAGATATGAAATGTATAACTTCTTTACAGACCGAAAATTATGCAGTTTTGCAACAAGCAATACAAAACCTTCAATCCCAATTGAATCGTACGTTGAGGGAATTAGTTTTCCCTCAACCTGGTTGAGGGAAATCTCAGAATCTTATAGTATTATTCATGCCCCCCCCAATGAGAATTGTGATTTCATCTTACGATTAGCAGAGAAGCAGTTCCCTAGATGCCAAAAGGCTTCATTTCTATACGAAGTTATACAGGAGTGGGTCCCATTGAATTCAGTGAGACTTCTGATTAGACATGCACAGGATTACACTGTAATAATATAACATTACATTTTAAAATATGACTATATTATGGATGTGAACATAATAGTACTTTTATCATTTTGTTCTAACCAATTTCCATAAATTTATTAAATATTTTACTGCTTTTTCATGTTAACAAAGCAGTTGGTAACTTTTTGTAGATTAGACTCTAATTTAAATGGAACACACCAAAAGCAATTCCTACAATGCACTAGATTCTCCCCTTATGCAACCAAGGTCAGAGAAATGAGTATCAGCATATCTTCAACAGAAGCAGAAGTAAGCCATGCATGGGCAATATGCCCAGACTAAAGAAAAACTAGCTTCCTTTGTACTCCTATCTGATAGGGAGAGGTGGGTGGAAGACAATTTTGCAGAATTGGTCTTTTCCAAAGGTAGAAGTGCAGAAAGCGGTGTTATGTTTTTATTCAAAGTGTACATTATACTTATAAATAATCACTTTAGAAGTGTACCAGGTAAGTGATATAGGTGGAATGTTGTCAGCAGATGAATACACACTCATTACTTATGTACCCTTTCCATTAAATAATAAATAAGAATAAAAGAAAAAGTTTTTTTGGCAGATATGGGGTTATTTTTTCCTACAAAAATGAGTAATGCAGAAAGCAGTGTTACAGGTTTTTATTTAGTTATCACAGTTTTCTCCCACCTCTACTCCCCCAACTACTCACAAACAGTATCAGAAAGAATATCATTTTAGAATTGTATGTAAAATAGTTTGGCCCATACCGTCGAACTTCTTGGAATGCTATTTTGCATTCTATTTACATATACCTGCAAATGGACAATCCATTTATTACAAATAATAAATGGAGGAATTCAGTATTCTAGAGTAAAAAAAAACCACATGTAAAGACAAAAACTTTCTGATTACTTCAAAGTTCTACTAATGAGAACCAGGCTGGACTTTTGAACCAGGGAGGAAAAAATTACAGAAGGGCAATTCCAAAACACAGTTTAAAAACAGCAGAGTTCATATCCACCTACAAATGATGGAGAATGTGGGCTTTATAGAGGTTCAATAGCAGTTAGGCTAATGGCCTGGGAATTGTCTTGATTTTGTGCCAGTACAATTAGGGATCCACCGAACGTTACAGCTTGTCGGTATAAAGTGAACTTCTTTTTCAGAAGTGTATTCCTGCATCTAAATTTGTTCAATCTGTGTGTTTAATTTGGCAAAAGAGCTAGATTACCTATGAAGAAAGGATGAAAGAGTCCCTTGGATTACAGAACAGCAGCTGCACCTCCTGTATCTGTCATTTAGGAGCTGGATGCAAAAGGAAAGCTTTAAAACCACTCAATTCTTTTTTACAAGAGATGTTCCAAAAGAGAATTTGAAATCAACTTAATCAATGAGTCACATATTTAGAAGAAAATAACATTCCTTTCATTTTCCAGGCAATTTTTCATGCCAAAGAAAGAATGTTTGGTTTTGAGTCATATAGTATTTTTGCTTGCTTGACTGTTGAGGGGGGAAAAGTATTGCATTCGGCTAAATGAATGAATTAAACCAGCAGTTCACAAACAGTGGGTTCGTGGCCCACCAGTGTTGGGTCATGGCCCAATTTTTTGGTGGGTTGCAAAACTGACGTGGCAGATTAGACTGTGTGCATAAAGTGTGTTAAAACAACTTGTTACTTGGGTGGGGATGGGGGAAAATTGCTGCCCAATTACCATTACAGCCACAGAGGCTTGAGTGGCTGGTAAAGTGAAACTTTTTTAAGGTGCATTGAAGCTCAATGTTTGTTTGTTTTTTAAATCAAACTAACCTCTCCAATGGTTACCAATTACAATTGGATACCAATTACAAAAAAAGAACCAACGCCTAGAGAAAAAGGGCTGGATCTATCTATTATAAAACATATATCTGCCCATTGAAGTAACTCAGCAGATACTTAAACAGAGATACAAATACATATTGTTAAGAAGGTTCCCAAACTGGGGTATAATAACACCCCAGCCAGGAAAGCTCTGTCACAGTCCTCTTAAGGGGCAGGACAACATTGACAGTGCCACTAACACTCCCACGATCACGCCAGCAAAAAAACGTTTTTTAAACTTTCAGACATAAACTGGGAGTAGGTCACAATAGCATTTTGGAGAAGTTTTGAGGTGCAAGGAGGCTTGCAGAGGGGGCTGTGTGCTTCCTGCACCCTCTAGAGGACAATAGCAACCCGATACATTTTTTAAAAGTCCTTTTTTTCCCCTCAAACCAGCATGATCATGGAAGCACATGGGCTGACCTCTTTCCCACAAGGTCTTACAGTGGCCCAACTCTCCTGGAGAGTTTGGGAACCGCTGCTGTAAGGATTAACTGTTGCCCAAACTGTTGCCCAGTATCATACTTCACTGACCCAATATTTGGATGAAATACACCCAAAGTCAGTCATAAAAACAAGAAACTTGAAGGACTGCATCATTGAGCAAGGCATCACCTGCAAAGAAAAAACTCAACTGGGTAGTACAGGTAATAAAACAGCAACAAGAACAGCGAGGTCAATAATAGTGATATTTTTTGTACATGCCAAATAGAACAAAAAACCTGGTGCATGTTAATCTCAGTTTCCTATTTAATGTAATGGAGATGAAAGTGCTCCAATCCAACTCACACTGCAATTTACAAGCAATTACAAGGGACATGAAACACCACAGTGGAACTGAGCTTACTAGGACTGAAGAAAATATGGAGCACAGAAGACTGAAAACAAGGCTTTTCCTTGTTTCCCCATCTTCCCCAAATCAATTTGATTCCAGTACTCATGCAGAGTTTTCTAAACTATGTTGAATCTAAACCTACTAGTCACACTATTACACTTTTGTTATTCCTAACAGGAATAACAAGTACATCCCTCTTGGTTCTGTAGACCTCTCAGAGGCATTCGATTTCTGTTGGCAATGGTAATCCTCTGGTCCTTCTAGCCAGGATGGGAATGGAGACTTTATCGTTTTATGATAGCTCCAGTGCAGGTTAGGATTGTGCCCTCACTCAAATAAATTCCTGTCGTCTCTTCCCACAAAATTATGTGCATAAAGGCAATGTCAATTTCACAAATGAAAATTCTCTAAAACAGACAAGAAGATCACCTTCCTGATACCACTATGTATCAAGTTCACATAAGGATATCCAAAGAAGCATTCTCTCTGTCAGTTCCATGGTCATGGAACTCATTACCCTAGGAGTTTAACCTTCCAAGCTAGAATACTGTGAAAACGCACACATACCACCGCTTGTTCCAAGTCTGTGAGTCAGGAAAGTTTATAAACCAAAATAAAACAGTTTCTTGCAAGTCTCATGGAATGTGTTTTCAACATTCCTCTTAACAGGCTCAACCATTTACCTGTTGACCCTCACACTGGGTAAAATATTCAGAAGCCACAAAAACACAGCTGTAACTTTCAACATGTGCATCCATCAGGTTAGCAGTGTTTTTTGTATGTTGCTGACTGTTTCCCATCTGTTACGGACACATTTTTTGGTATAGAAGACACCAAAATTTCAGATTTCACAGTATTTTCTTTTTATGGTGGTGGGCAGTACTGCAATGTAAATGTATAGCAATGCACCCAATCCCTCCTCTCTTAGATTTGTCCATATGCCCCTTTCCTAGATTCATTCAAGTGTATCAATTAATGGCTTTGGACACAATCCTGCATAGTTACATTATCTGAAATACTTTTAAATCAATGGTATCCAAGCATCCTACCAATACACAAGTTGCAGCAATTATGAATCTTATGCCGAGCTCCAGCCCCATAGCTGGATGCTCGCTGATTGGCTTGCCCCCCTCCCAGCCACAGGAGGCAGCTGCTGCCCTCATTGGGCATCTGGCCATGGGGGCGTCGCCAGGAGCTCTCCTGGTGGCGAGGTGGCTTTTAGAGAGCCATTCTGTCTTGGATCCCAAAGGAAAACGGATCTCCTTCTGCTGCTTGCCTCTTCACTTGAGCTCCATGACATGGATCATCCTTCCTGTGCCTTTGGTAATGTATGGGGTATTGGTGAAGCTGTTCTCTGAATGGGATCCTAGCCTATGGCTGCTGCAGGAGGTAGCAGAGTTCCATGGGGCTTGCTGCTCAGTTGCAAATGCCTGTGTTGCTTTAAGGCATCTGGTGGCTGCATTCGCAGCCGTGTTTGTTTCCCTTCCGTTGTAAGTGCTAATGGTAGCTGAACCTCCTGCCTTAGAGGTGCCTGGGTAAGAGCTTGCTGTTTAGTTTGTAGCTCCCCGGGTTCCCGACGCTGCTGTGGCCACGTGGTCGCCGCCATTTCACAGCTCCCACGCTGTTTTGATTGCTGGGGAAACTCAGGCGCATGCGGCATGAGATCTCCTGATTGCTGGGCAATCCTGCCTCATGGAGTGCTCAGGTGGGGGCTGGGCAGTACACATGGGGGAGGATTTTTTGGCTGCACCTCCGTTAGGAGCGTGTCTGAGGTTGCCCTCCTCGCAGCAGGAACCATGCTAGCAAGCTTTTCTTTTGCAGCTGCTGAGGCTTGTTCCTCCCCCTTTCTCCATTCAGAGCCCCCCCCCACTATAGCAAAGCACAAACGAGAAGGGAGGGGGGTTCTCCCTTTGGGAAGAAGGTACAGATATTCACGCTGCCTAAGAAGCCCTCTTATCTCTTTAAGCACTTTTCTGAGGCATTCTCTTTAAGATCTTCCTTTCCAATTGTTTTTGCTTAATATAAAGAGTGGCCGTTTGGCTCTGCCCTAGATTGATAAGGAATTTGGGCGGTGATTGTGTTAACTAATTCAGCTGCCTGATTGATTTAAGTGAGGAATGTTGGGGTGTGTTTGGTTTGCCTTTTTACTGCTGCCTTGGGTTGTGTTTGGCCACCCCCAACCCCAGAAGGTTTGTATCCCTTCTTTGAGAGGTTGTGAGTTCTAATCCACAGGATGGGCATTCCATCTCTCTTTCACATGTTGATTTATTGCTTATTTAATTTCCTCTTCCCCCTTTAAAAAAAAAAATTATTTATTTATTTTAGGAATTGCCCTTCTTGCTTATTGCCTTTCTGTGGTAATGGTTTTTTTTTTTGGGGGGGGGGGGCTGACTTCTTTGCCTTCTGGGATGATCTGCTATATAACTTAATTCAAGGTAGTTCTATTGCCCTCTAAATAACTTGCTGAATGAAATTACAAATTGATTTGATAGCAGTTAATATTTGCTACAACGCCTGGAACTGATGAACCAGTTTTCTAAACTCCTTGTTAATATTTGACTACAACGCCTGGAACTGAATTGATGAACCAGTTTTCTAATTTCTTTCTCATTCCAAGTATGAAGCAGATTATTTCCTTCCCAGCTTTATGTGGCAATGGATTCTCCCTCACTGGAGATCTTTGAGCAGAGGCTCAACAGGCACTGCTGGAGATGCTATAGGAGGGATTCTTGCTGCAGGCGGGGGGTTGGACTAGATGGCCTTGTATTTCCTTCCAACTTAACAATGCTTTCCCTGCCTTAATAGGTTTCCTTGCCTTAAATAGTTGATTATTCAATTTTATGAACTTAAACTCCTTAGTTCCTTGTCAGGTTAATTTGGCTTGGTCAACCTTGTTTTCCCGGGTTAGAAAGACCTCATTCATGTCGTCCCAATGGCATTTTCTTTCGCATTGCATGACGGGGGGATGTTTTTCCCTGCCTCTTGAGTTGCATGGAAGGATATGAGCATTAATGACCTTCTGGTTTCTTTTCCAGGGCTTTCACCTCTCTGTTTTCTTTGGTGCATTTCTTCCACATGAGGCCTGGGAAGTAGTGGAAAGCTGGGCAATGTGCCCCCGCATGTCAACATTGGGCATGCAACAGTTGGCTACCGCAAGTAGAGTAGGCCATCCCTGTCTGAGCTGATCCAGTTTCTTCTTGCCTGGTTTCCCGATGGGGTCAATTATCCCACAGCCCAGCTATCCCCACAACCACTGCTCTGGCTTTCAGGATCTGGCCCTGACCATTATTATGTGGGGACAATGTTAGACTATGTTTGAGACAGGGCAATAGAAACAGGACAATGTTTGCCCTGGTGTCCGCTAATTCATTATCCACGGTTTTAGTCATCCACAGATACCATGAGTTCTGGGACTCCTATTGAAAGGATGGTAGAACATAAACATTTTGTTTTTCTCTCACCTTGTTGCAAAGCCTCTGAGGTTCCCCTGTCTTTCAAGGGGCGTAACCTGGTATCAATGGTTTTGGGTATCCACGGTGAAGTCCGGAACACATTCTGGGCGTGCCTGTATTGTTTTGTTTTGTTTTGTTTTTAGCTAACATGTAACATGCCTGTGCTTTTAGCTAACTGGTAATTAAGCTGTGTAACACCTTGCCTCAGGAAGGGGCAACAGTGTCTGGCTTAGGTGCCTTTAAAAGGATATTGGACAGATTTCTGGAGGAAAAGCCCAGCCCAGGCTACAGGCCTTGAGGGGCAGTGCAACCTCCTTGTGGCAGAAGTAGGCTACCTTAGAATGCCTGACACAGTGGAATGGTATTGAAATGCAAGTATCTGCTTGTCTGATATGCTTATTTTGGATACAGGAAGCAGGACCAGATGGGGCCTTTTGGCCTAATCCAGTGGGGCTGTTCTTTTCGGGGGCTCGCCACTATCCTCTGGTCGCTTGGCTCTTCACAGTAAAATAAATAGGATTTAACATCCTGCCTCCCCCTGCTGCTCAGTATGGGGTACAGAGCCAGCGCTCTGTGGCTTGGGGGTGGTCAAAATGGCCAAGATTGCATCCTTATGGTGCCCTCATTAGGGTGGGTCCCTACGACAGAAACTGTGTATAGCATACAGATTCTGTCCCCTGGTGTTCTGTCATCCATGTGTGGGCAGAACTACCTTACAGTCCTTTGGGTTATCCCTAACTATATCCTTTTATTTTATGGAGTGACCCTTGGTTCTAGAGCACAGGAGTAGCTTTGTAGCTCTTCAAGGGCACTCGATGCAGGCTAGCCCTCAACAAGCAGCTGGTCTTCAGGTTGTCTGCTCTCTTAGTCAGTACCATAAATACCCTCCACTCTAATAGCATATCAGGACATGGTGGCGCTGTGCGCTGAACAGCCAAGCTGTTGACCAGTAGGTTGGCAGTTCGAGACCAAGCAATTGAGTGAGCTCCCATTGCTTGCCCCAGCTCCTGCCAACCTAGCAGTTTGCAAGCACCAAAAAATGCAAGTAGATAAATTAGGTACCACTTCAGTGGGAGGGTAGCGGTGTCCCTTGCGCTGTGGCGTATAGTCATGCCAGCCACGTGACTAGACAGGGGCCCCTTGCACTTGACCGGCATTCCTCGCTAGCGAGCTAGATAGGATGTCAAGTCTAGTCAGCTCCCAGCAGACAAGAATCCATCGCTTCTTGAGCTGCAGTCACTTGCAGGGGGTTTGCCCATAGGCTTTAGGTTATAGCTGGCTCGCAGGGGGACATGGCCAGCTGGCTTCAGTTCCTGCAGATTACCGAAGCTGGATATGTAAAACTGCACATAAGGAGTGGCATACAGCAGCTTCTCACATAGAACACAATTTAACTGGAGGACTGTGCATGACATGAATGAAGTAAGAAAGAAATGAATGCAGGAAATGAGCTAATATTCCTAGATTGCAGGTCATCTCGTTGGCTCAGGGCGACTACTCAATTTGTTCCACTGCTCATTAACGCACCTAAGAGGCCAAGCTGCTGATGCTCTGGGAGGCAGCCAGCGACGGCGGGGTTTCAGCAGCTATTTTTAGGGGGTGGTGGTGTGCCACACCATGGCCAGAGGAGTGGATCAAAACCAGCCTTGCACCCAGCCACACCTCTCTGGAACACTTCCCCATAGTGATCGCTGTTCACTAGCAGGGCCAGGAGTTTACCAACTCCACCATTTGCTTCCGGCAATAATAATAGTCATCAACAGTTTGCCAAGCCAAATAGCCAGGGTCAAGGGTGTCATCAGGCCTTATGCACATTAACACTTTATCCATAGCCCTGCACGACCCGGGAGGTGGCATGGTCAATGCACTGACCTGGTTCAGAGAAGTGCTTCCATGAGTTGGCCATGAATGTGTTTCTTGCCCTGAATCCCAGGCCCCTCCTGAGGTCCTTTGTTTCATGCCCTGGCACCCAGCACCCGGCGTGGGTACTTTTTGAAGGTGAGAAAATTCACCTCTCCTGAGGTTGAGGGTGTCAGGGCCCTGACATCGAGTCAGTCCATACTGATCAGCGGGGTGGAGGGCAGAAGGCCCTGTGCCTGGTCCACCTGCCCCGGTTCGGGGCATTGTTCCAATTTGCTATGAGACCCTGCTCACCTTGTTCAGTCATGCCCCCATTTTTTGCCAAGCAATTGAGGCCACTTGGCCTTCCCCTGGTGGGGTTCGGGTTACACTCCGTTGGCATGGAGCAAGCCCAGCAGAATCTGGCAGTGCTTACAAGCTGCATTTCAGGGCAGAAGCATTTGGTTTAGTCGCCTTCTGCGCCCTTATACAGCCATGGCTGCCTGGTGCTTCAAGGGAGATGTCACATGGGTGGCTTCAGGCATAGGGCCCTTGCCTGCTTACTGCTGCGTGGTGAGCAAGGAGTGCGCCACACATAGGGCATGGGCTCTTACCTGCATACTGCTGTGTGGTGCGGCAAGAGTGCGCCACGCG
>JAJKFI010000050.1:3137835-3193932 GCA_029204185.1 Lerista edwardsae | reverse complement strand
ACGCATCTGTCTCTTGTGGCGTCATTGGGGGGTGCACAGCTAATGCCTGCACACATGACCTCAATTTTTTCTTCCAAATATGAAGCCAAATAGTAGGTTAAAAAAATCAAGTCTTTACTTAGTATTATTTGCTGTGAACACTAACTAGCACATCAACAACAGAATTGGAATTTTTTTTTCCAGATAACTGCATTTAGGATCATAGCATAAACAACATAGATTAGGGCATCACAGAAAGCCCAATAAACTGCAGTGAAGTAGGTCCCCAATTAGAAACAGCAGACACAGCCCTCATTCATTATTTATGGTGCTTTGTGCCTATGTCAGCTCCTGATCAATAATTAATTTTAATCTCATTATGGCAGATTTTATTACAGGCTAATTTAATTAAATGGTGAATTGGCTCCCAGATGTCACCATTTGTGCCATCTTTTAAATAAAGCTGATGACACAGATTTGCCTGGGGTTTTGTCCCAAAATAAAAAAGGTGCAGAAACACACAGATTCAACCATTTTACCAGCAGAATATACAATGGTTTCCACATTATCGAACTATCTAAGTAAAGGTACAGACCTGGATGTCGGATATTTTTAATTCAGTAAAAGAATACCTTTTATTAGAACCAATCTATGCTCACGATATTGTATGCAAATTTCTGAGTTACACAAATTTTCTTTCCATTCAAGAAATACTACAGAACATTGTTTCTCAAACTTTTTTGCACAACACCCACTTTTTAGAATGACAATCTGTTTGGAACCCACCAGAACTGATCTCATGGCCAGATGTGCTATCATTGTGAAGCCAGAGCCTGCAGCTTTCTGAGACTGCAGCAATACGTTGGGTTATTTCTCAGACATTTTCCAATAGCAAAACGAATCAGAAAGAAAAAAGCCTATTTCCATCTTGACACAAGCAAAATAACCACACAGCCCTCCAATTTTCCAACATCTCATCTTCCCATATTTTCTCTAGACGCTTTGTGACCCACCTGAAATTGGCTTGCAACCTACTGGTGGGTCCCGACCCACATTTTGGGAACTATTGCTGTAGAAGCTTCTGAGTGAGGCCATGGAGTTAAACCCTCATATACAAATTGTTACAGCCTTAAAATGGTAGTGCATGGTTGCAAACTTAATTAGTTAGTAGTTTGCCATGTGTTAAAGTCTCAAATTACACAAAAGTATTCTAGGATAAAGAAGCAATGGAGGGGCTCCTTTTGAAGTTATAAATATGAGTACTAAGTCATGCCTGTCTCAGCACTGGTCAGAACTCACAGATTCCTAGCAAAGATCAGACTATAACAAAATAATATTTTTTAAAACTGTAAATAAACCCCCGATTATTATTCATATTCAGAGATTAATAATAAAACAATGATTTTAAGGGATCATTGCTTTCATTTTCTAAATTATCACTATCAAGCAGAATAATTAATATGAAATTGAAGCTTTAGCTAAAGATATTTTTAAAGGGGTGGCCAGGAAAAAGAAGTTTAGAAATTTTCTCTGCTCAAGTGGATTAAGGACCAAGGAAGAAAGAAAATAGCATGCTCTACCTAGAGAAGAGGCAGGTCGCATGCCCCTAAAGACCTTGCATACTAGGTCTTCTTGCATACTAGTCTTCTTCAAGAGCACTCCCCTCTCTCTCTCTCTCTCTCTCTCTCAAACACACACACACACTCTCACACAAATCAAATGCCCCAGTTTTCAGCAGATTGTATGCTTTGCAACATGTTTGAAATGATATTATGACACAGCTGAAAAGAGTAACCACTGCCAGCACTGAGGCATTTCCCACACTTCTGTGCAAACACATAATATATAGTAGCATTAATTTTATAAATGGATGCCAAGCCCCTCTTTCACAGTCATGCGTTTTGCTTTCTTTATATTATTTTTTTCACATATTGCTTTGTATTCATGTGTTAGGGTTGTAAAACATAGATGGGGATTTTTAAATTTACAGTGGGATTCTGATGTCTAGTTAAACTATTCAAGCTTTGCTGTATAACTGCTGTCAGCACAAGCTCTTGATGGGAGTTGTAACTTTAGATTCCACCATTGTTGCTGTCCTTTATAAGCAGCAAACACTGTTAGAAGCTGAGTAGCAATCACTTACTAGTGATACAATTGGTTGCCAATTCAAGCTGTGGGTAACTTTATAGGATAATTACCAGACTTACCGAAGTTGCCAGCAGCTAAAAAGTTACCAGGATACTTGTGAAGTTTCAGTTATTAGCCACCTGAATAATGACTCAACGTTTTTGTTTTTTGTAAAATTAAACAGGGTTTCATTCAGAAAGATGAAATCAGTTATTTTTCACTAACATTGGGTTAATTTGTTCTGTATCCCAATCTTGCACAAACACTGAGCTCTCAGTTAACTTAAAGTGCACTTCAGTAAAATCTATGACCAATGTGGGAAACAGCCAAAGAGATTGTGAGTCATGGGGGAGCAGAAAATCCAGAATAAATGACCATCCAACTTACCTTCCTACATCAATCCACATGAAATATTGCCAAACCTTGTTCAAATCTCAGAAGCTCAAGAATCCATAGAAAGAAGTCGTTGGCCTCTGGAAATTTTTCTGACCCAACTAGGCTCTGTGGTTCTGGCAGACATTGTAGTTCATATAGAACTTTCTACCATCTCCAGACCAAAGCAGTACCAGAAGATCACTGTTGAGAGTTATGTGTTAGCAAATATGTAGCTTGGCTTTAATACTATTTTTCCAACATCAAAGAGCAACCATTCTTCATATTTGTTTGTTACAATGTGGACAACTAAAGACACCTTTTAAATTGTGTCACTGCTTTTAAATTCATCTCAATGGGGGAGGGGGAAGAGTAAAATTTACACAAAATAAAGTTCACATTAACTGAAGCCAGAATACAAGGTTCAAACCACAAAATCACTAATGCAGTCTCTCCTCCCGTTTTCCACTCATTTTCACTCAAACATACAAGGGCAGTATGGGAAAAAAAATCTAATCAATTGAAAGTGGTCAAAGAGATATTTAGAAAGTCTCCCTACTTCATGAAAGGGAAGATAGCCTTTGCTTGCATAATCTGGGAGTGGGGAAATGTCCATGCTTTTTCACTCCTAATCCATCCTCAAATCCTGAAGTTCATTCTCCTTGCCTTGCTCTGCATCTGTCTGGCTCTAAAAAAGTTAAGAGTTCTGATCAAAGGCAACCACAGACAAGTTGCCAATGGAACACTGTATATCAAAAAGTTTCTATGTTCTCCCAGTGTACACACATTGACACATACACCTCCTAAACTGCTCTATATCACATTTTCAATTTATGTCAGCATTTCCTCACTTTTATAACATGTAGACTGCATAGCAGAGTTTTCATCTCTTCCATTGCAACACAGCCTCCGAAACACATCCTGCCTTGTCTAAATAAATCCCATCCATTACTGGATACTTCCTTTGAAAATAGACATTCATAAATCTTTAAACTTCAGCTATTGTCACCCCCACCCAACAAATTCTCTCTCGCTCTCTCTCACACACACTACTACACAACCACCAAATCTACAAGGGCGCAGAGAATAATTATCTACATATAGGCGATGTTATACTACAGAAACATCCAGTTATAGATACAGAAAGGTAGTGCAGACTGATTGGGACATGAAATTGTAATCGGTGATTTTTGGTGCAATGTCATATTCAATGAACCACATGAACCTGAAAATAATCTAGTAAGTGCACATGTACATTTCATAATAAGTGTTAGCAAAAAAGGAGCAGCAGTCATATATTACTGCGTACTCAGGTTCTATATACCACTCTTAAAATAACATGACATCCATGTAAGTAAATAATCTTGTAAGAAGGAGTCTTTGATTGAATGAAGAAATATAGTGTTTGGGGTTGCTGGAAAATCCAACAGGATTTTCAAGTGGTTAATTGGCATTAATCAAGCACACACAAAAGTCACAAAAGAGACAGCAGCCAACTCTACAACACATGAATGCTAAAGACTAATTCTAAGTCACAACGCGTTACCCTCCAGCTCAGTCCTGTGCATGTATATTCAGGAGATAGGACCGCAATCCGCTGTGCCAGCTGAGGGTGTTGTGAATGTGCTTTATACAACGTGCATGGCATCTGGAGAGTAGGCTGCACCAACAGGGAGCCCTTCACCTATACTACCAATACTGCAGCCCAAGCCCCTGACCACATCATAGACAAGTAAGGCAGCGAGTAGCACTGGGACTTGGAGAAGGCGGCAGGGAGAGGGTGTTTCTGGGCATGGGGAAGGTGGAATGAGGGGCAGGATGAGCAGAGGCATCCTCACTGTATCCTAACCCCTTCCCAGGCCAGGCAGCCTTACATGGGGGAAGCTAAATAGCTGGCGGAGATCTGAGATGCCCCATACTGAAGCATTACTTGAGGTAAGGGGGAAAATATCTCCTTACCCCAAGGAGACCTCCAGCTGCTAACCTGCACTAGATACTGGCCATGAGACTTTGCTGCACCAGCTGTAGATGTAACCAGCTGTAGATGTAATTCAGCTGTAGATGTAACTGAGTTTAATGGAACTTATTCCCAGGTAAGTGTTTAAAATTGCAGTCTTAATTTATTAGAAACATACTGTATAAAATCATCCTCTAATAGCAGAATTTTTCTTATGCTGACAGTTGTTCCAATAATAAAAAAATGAAGCAATGGCTAAACATTCAGACCTGAAATATATTATGATTTATGTGAGCTATTCTAATAGCTGTTTACTTTTATAAAAGTACTTTTCAGTCCAGTTCCATTCTTAGGCAGTTGATTATTTGTAGGAAATGGATTTTTATTTCAATCTTTGTACCCAAAAAGATGAAATGCAATGTTTTTCTTTTTCTTTCTTTTTACACATAGGTAATAACCACTGGCATGGCTATAACCAGACAAACCAATGGCTTGTAATGAAACAATGAGTGCAGCCTTCAAAAGGCTGCCTTTCCTGCCCTCTCATCCCCACTGCAGCCCAAAATCTGGAGAATTCTGAAAAAAAATTAAAGATCTACAATAAAGAGGGAGAGAGATAAGGAAGTCCCTTCCCTGACTGTTCTTGCTCTCTTGGTTATTTCATTACAACACAATCATTTCTTTAAACTTTTGTGGCAGCATAGATTTCTCAGCCATTGTAGCTGATCTTCTGAAAGGAGTGTGCAGTAATAGCCAGTTAAATTATCATTGAAACTTTAATGGGTCCTCTGACTCCATAAAATACCTGTGAAAACTCACATGGCTATTTCAAACAACACATTTGCCTACTATACTTCAGACTTCATACTATGAATATTAGATTCTCTGGTCTTCCATGGCAGTTTACATTCCAAAGCCTCTCTTATGGTCTGAACAACTGGATAAGTGGTAGGTTTATGTATCAATTATAAAAATAATAATGCATAATAGAAAATATACAGCAATTGCTCTAACTTGAGAAACAGTTATTCTAAATTCTGAGAATAAAGTGAAATATTTCAGAATTAGCAAAGGTGCAAGATTACTCATCCTAATACGTTGAGAACACTTGGTAGTAGCAAATGTTGGAAAGAGAAGATGTTCCCATAGGTTCAATATGCAACTAAAAACCCAGGTGTAAACTGTTATACATTAAAGACACTGTTCTGAAATAGTAGTTTATGACAATATATGCATCTCAAATGCAGTCAATATCGAAATCTCAATTTTATCCAACTCCACAACCAAAGACATTTCCTATTAGTACTGAAACACAAGTTACAGCACAATTCTAACCAACTTTCCAGCATCGATGCAGCTGCAATACAGCCCCATTAGGGATCAAATATTCCCTTTTGGCATCCATAACTGTCCCTCCACCACAGAATGCAGTGCAAACCCTATTGGCATGCCTGTATCGGTGTTGGAAAATTGGTTAAGATTCGGCTGTGCACACCTTATGCACAGATACATTTCATAAATGTTAACTTTGGAATTCTACAATTCATAACCTTATAAATCAGATATATATTTCCCAATATAACAACCATTTGCAAAATTCATCATTTTAACTATTCTTATTATCAACTACTTTGACCACTTTATTTTTTAAACATATTTCCCCTTTCCTCTTAAGAACATGCTCCGGATCACAACAAAAACCCATCTGGTTCAGCTTCCTGTATCTCACAGTAGCTCTTGCTCAGAAAGGATTATGAATGACATGATAGCAAAAGCGTTTTAGAGCTTTAGGCTGCAATTCTATATATACATTCCTGGGAGAAAGTCCCAATGAATTCAATAAGACTTAGGGCCTAATCGTAAGCTGGGGCTGTACTGGCAGCCCACATGCTAGCCTGCTAACCATCATGTGAGCGCCATAAGGAATGTCACCACTAGTGGGGAAGCACATGTCAGTCAGTGCTGGACCTCTGCACCAGGACAACTCCAGCAAGGAGCAGCCAGTGGTATCTCCACCAAGTAGCGGGGAGGTTTTCAGGGTGGGGAGGGGCAGAACTGGGCAGAGGGAAAGCAGAACACAGGAAGGATTGGGCCCGGCCGGGGGGGGGGATGGCGACAGTGTCCTTCCCTATCCCTCCCAGGCCATGAAGACCAACATTTGTATCCTTGGTTCTGGGCCTGCTAAATAACAGGCGAAGATCTGAGTAGACCCATCAGGGCTGACTGAGCTTGACACAGGCTGAGGGAACCATGTTTTCTTACCCCAAGGAGACATCCTGCAGCTTCCCTGGCCCCACACATTATAGCGGTGGCAATTTTGGCACCACTATACTGCTGAAGAAACCTTCTTTGACACATACAGTATTATATAAACTATGTGTAGATATGAAGTGTGGCAGGAGTAATTTTTTATACGTTAATGAATCCAAGAAGATATAAATGCAGCAATTTGACACAGGATAGGGCTTGAGTAGCTCAATGAAGCTGTGAGCTATGCCATGTAGGGCTACCCAAGATGGACAGGTCACAGCAGAGAGTTCTGACTAAACGTGGTCCGCTGGAGAAGGAAGTGGCAACCCACTCCAGTACTCTTGCCAAGAAAACCCCATGGATTACAGAACAAAAAGGCTAAACGATATGACACTGGAAGATGAGACCCTCAGGTCGGAAGGTGTCCATTATGCTACTGGGGAAGAGCAGAACACGAGTACTAGTAGCTCCAGAAAGAGTGAAGTAGCTGGGCCAAAACTGAAAGGAAGCTCAGCTGTGGATGTGTCTGGAAGTGAAAGGAAAGTGCGATGCTGCAAAGAACAATACTACATAGGAACCTGGAACGTCAGATCTATGAATCAAGGCAAGCTAGATGTGGTCAAACGTGAGATGTCAAGGCTGAACATCGACATCCTGGGAGTTAGTGAACTAAAGTGGACAGGAATGGGAGAATTTAATTCAGATGACCATTATATTTGCTACTGTGGGCAGGAATCCCTTAGAAGAAATGGAGTAGCCTTCATCGTGAACAAGAGAGTGAGAACAGCAGTACTGGGGTATAACCTCAAAAATGATAGAATGATTTCCATTCGGATCCAAGGCAAACCTTTCAACATCACAGTAATCCAAGTCTACGCCCCAACCACTGGTGCTGATGAGGAAGAAGTTGACCGCTTCTATGAAGACCTAGAACAGCTTCTAGAATTAACACCCAAAAAAGATGTCCTTCTCATCATAGGGGATTGGAATGCTAAAGTAGGCAGTCAAGAGGTAAGAGGAATAACAGGCAAATTTGGTCTTGGAGTACAAAATGAAGCAGGGCAAAGACTGATAGAGTTCTGTCAGGAGAACACATTAGTCATAGCAAACACCCTTTTCCAGCAACACAAACGGCGACTGTACACATGGACTTCACCAGATGGTCTACATCGAAATCAGATTGATTACATTCTTTGCAGCCAAAGATGGAAAAGTTCCATACAGGCAGTCAAAACAAGACCTGGAGCTGACTGTGGCTCAGATCATCAGCTTCTTCTTGCCAAATTCAGGCTTAAACTGAAAAAAGTAGGGAAAACCGCTAGGCCCTCCACGTATGACCTAAATCAGATCCCCTACGAATATACAGTGGAGGTGACAAATAGATTTAGGGGCTTAGATTTGGTAGACAGAGTGCCTGAAGAACTTTGGATGGAGGTCTGTAACATTGTACAGGAGGCAGCAACTAAAACTATCCCAAAGAGGAAGAAATGCAAGAAGGCAAAGTGGCTGTCTGACGAGGCTTTACAAATAGCTGAGGAAAGGAGAGAAGCCAAAAGCAAGGGAGAAAGGAAAAGATATACCCAACTGAATGCAGATTTCCAGAGAACAGCAAGGAGAGATAGGAAGGCCTTTCTAAATGAGCAATGCAAAGAAATAGAGGAAAACAACAGAATGGGGAGGACTAGAGATCTTTTCAAGAAAATTGGAGATGTCAAAGGACAATTTCATGCTAAGGTAGGCACAATAAAGGACAAAAATGGCAAGGACCTCACAGAAGCAGATGAGATTCAGAAGAGGTGGCAAGAATACACAGAGGAACTCTATAAGGCCGATCTAAATGTTCCTGATAACCACAGTGGTACAGTCACTGAGCTCGAACCTGACATCCTGGAGAGTGAAGTCAAGTGGGCTTTAGAAAGCCTCACTAACAACAAAGCTAGTGGAGGTGACAGCATTCCAGCGGAATTACTCAAAATCTTAAAAGATGATGCTGTCCAAGTGCTGCTCTCCATATGCCAGCAAATTTGGAAAACCCAACAGTGGCCACAAGACTGGAAAAGATCAGTTTACATTCCAATCCCAAAGAAGGGCAATGCCAAAGATTGCTCGAATTACCGCACCATTGCACTCATTTCACATGCTAGCAAGGTCATGCTCAAAATCCTACAAGCTCGGCTTCAGCAGTATGTGAATCGAGAACTACCAGATGTACAAGCTGGTTTCTGAAGAGGCAGAGGAACTAGAGATCAAATTGCCAACCTTCGCTGGATCATGGAGAAAGCAAGAGAGTTCCAGAAAAACATCTACCTCTGCTTCATTGATTATGCTAAAGCCTTTGATTGTGTGGATCACAACAAACTGTGGCAAGTTCTTGAAGAGATGGGAGTTCCAGACCACCTGATCTGCCTTCTGAGAAACCTTTATGCGGGTCAGGAAGCAACAGTTAGAACTGGACATGGAACAACCGACTGGTTTAAAATTGGGAAAGGAGTACGACAAGGCTGTATATTGTCACCCTGCTTATTTAACTTATACGCAGAGTACATCATGAGGAAGGCAGGGCTGGATGACTCACAAGCTGGAATCAAGATTGCTGGGAGAAACATCAACAACCTCAGATATGCAGACGATACCACTCTACTGGCAGAAAGTGAGGAAGACCTAAAGAACCTTTTGATGAGGGTGAAAGAGGAAAGTGCCAAAATTGGTTTGAAGCTCAACATTAAAAAGACTAAGATCATGGCAACCACTCCCATCACTTCCTGGCAAATAGGAGGGGAAGAAATGGAAGCAGTGACAGACTTTATTTTCCTGGGCTCCAAGATCACCGCAGATGGTGACTGCAGCCATGAAATTAAAAGACATTTACTTCTTGGGAAGAAAGCTATGGTGAACCTAGATAGCTTAATCAAAAGCCGAGACATCACCCTGCCAACAAAGGTTCGCATAGTCAAAGCGATGGTTTTCCCAGTAGCCATGTATGGCTGTGAGAGCTGGACCATAAGAAAGGCAGAGCGTCGAAGAATCGATGCTTTTGAATTGTGGTGTTGGAGAAGACTCTTGAGAGTCCCCTGGACTGCAAAGAGATCCAATCGGTCAATTCTCCAGGAGGTCAAGCCTGATTGCTCCCTGGAAGGACAAATGCTGAAGCTGAAGCTCCAATACTTTGGCCACCTGATGAGAAGAGAGGACTCTTTAGAAAAGACCCTCATGCTGGGAAAGATTGAAGGCAAAAGGAGAAGGGGGCGACAGAGGATGAGATGGTTAGATAGTGTCACCGAAGCAATGAATATGAAATTGGGCGAACTCAGGAAGCTAGTGGAGGACAGGGAGGCCTGGCGTGCTGTGGTCCATGGGGTCGCGAAGAGTCGGACACGACTTAGCGACTGAACAACAACAACAGAATTCATGCTGGATACACAAATTGAAGCATTTCTGTTTGCACAAAATGGGGAAGGGAAACAAACCATTTTTTTTTCTGGCCACCCTCTACATGTATTTATATCCCACTACACTCCGAATCCAATGAATCCAATTTATGAAGGCCTCTAGCTCCCAAGAATAGATTTTCAGAGCATACAGGAAGATGGAAGGGAATGAGAAAAATCAAACACCCCCTTGAATTGGGAAGCCCTCCCTGGAGGAGGAGACTTCATCTACAATTGGCCCTGCCTCCTGCCAGTGGGAGTGGCTTTCAAGAGTCAGGAATGACCCCTTCCTCTCCCAGAGAAACACATTGCTCACACAAAAAAGGTTTTAGGATACAAACTACCGATTATAAACCAAGAACAGTCCACAAGTGGCCTTTTCTTCCTTTTGCCAAAATTTTAGATACAACATGATTCAACAACACTTCCAATCAGAAAGTACCAGCAACAATCCAGTATCTCCTTAGACTCTCAGAGCCTGAGCCTTCTGCTGTTGCTGCCACCACCAAAAAGAACCACTTTTTAAAGAAAGAGGTAACACAGAAGTTGCTCAACTCCCATTCCAGATGCTCAGGTGCCCATATATGGGGCTTGCGGCACCAGCCAAAGTAAAAAGATAAGGAACAGCAGTAGCAGCAATTGGGATAGCAAGAGAGTTGGAGGAAGAACGTATATTTGAATCAACTGTCCCCAATCGGCCAGAGTGAACCTTCAGTGGACATGGAGGGGTGCTGCACCAAGGAGGTGGTGAGAAAATTCACTTTCACAAAATTTCTTTTACACATACTCCCCAGGACAATGTTCTTCAACCTATGGATCGTGACTCCAAGGGGGTTGCGGCAACCGTTCAAAGCTTGTGCAAGAAAGGTCTGAGATCCGATCCAATCCAATCCTGGTACTGCCTTATCACAACTGAATTTTTGGTGTAATCCTGCACAGCCTCTTCTTGCTGTTTTGCACTGCAGCTCCTAAGGCCAGACCCCTGCTTAGATTGATACCTCAGAGGGTTGTTGTGATGATGCAAGGTGTAGAAGTAAATGGAACAGGCTGGGGCAGGGGATGAGCTGCGATGGGAGCAGATCAAGTCCCAGGAAGTGGGGATTGGTGGTGGGTCCCCCATCTCAGACTTCAGTTATTTATTTATGTATTAGGACTGAGGCACAAAAAAGGTTGAAAACCACTGCCCTAGGATAGAAGCCAATGGCAAAGCTCACCAATATTTGCAATCACATGATAATTTGCGAAAAGTTTTCAAAACATATTTTGTGGGTTTTAATTTTGTGGGTTATAAAGTTCTAATAGGTCTCCAAAATTTAAAGACAGCTGCATAGACAGCCAACAGTTTTTGCTCTTCTGGATTCACCTGGAAGCCTAGACAATGTTTCATTATCAGGGGATGGGTCTAAAGCTGCTTTAATTCTTAATGTCTTAATCACTCACACTTAATAAATTATTTAAAGGGGTTTGAACAGAGAGGAGATGGTGCTCTGCAGCCAATGACATTAAAATTCTGTGTTCCCAGAAGTTTGAATGGGATGAGAATGCAGTACTCACGTGAGTTTATTTATTGTTTCTTAGCAGTATAAATCAAGGAACTGGAAGAAATACCAGAAATGACACTGTGTTCTGTTTTCAGAGACATTACACTGGGGACAGCTTTCTTGCTTCTGGTTCTATTCATTAGCCTGTGTTTTCTGGTAATCTTCAGTCAGTCACTTTGCTGTTTCAGCCTGAAAACATGTGTTACAATGATGTGCACTTCTAACACTTGAAAGGAAACCAACATTAGGATTTTTACTTCCTTTCCCATAGAAGTCTATGTGTTGAGTCCATGAAATCCTATCAATCAAGGTATAACACTATATAAACTAGAGATCAGGAAACCTTGCATTGTTACTTCTATTCTAAGGACATATAAGGATCCGGAAATAAGCTCTTTTGTCATTATACTATGCGGCCATGGAACTGTGAAAATGGACTAGCAGCACTAGGCAGGTTTACGCTGAAGTAGATTCCACCATGTTCAATGGAATCCACACCCAAAGAAGTATATACAGGACTGCAGCATGGCCTCTTAAGGCCATGGCACAACACCAGAGGTTAAACTAATTTTGAAATAAACCTAAAGTACAAGAACTGACACTAGGAAATATTGATGTAGATCAGCAGAGGGAGGGCAAACTTCCTCTTTTCAAATGCATGGCACAATGATATAACGAAAGCAAGCATAGCCACAGCTAGCCAAGGAACTTGCCAAACTCCCAATCACCCTCCCATCCCCAAAAGCAAGTATGACTTTTACAAAGCAACATTTCTCAAGAATTTTTCATTGCTGTGTCAATCCAACTGGCCAACAATTGACAACTACTGTATATGGTTTAAATTCACAAGAAGCTATGTCTTTCATTTCACTAAAGATGCCTACAGGACATACATTTAAAAGGTCACATATTAAAACCACTGAAGAGATGAATGTGTTGTAAACCACTTTGGGCACCTGGGTTCTTGTTACCTGGGGAAAAGCAGCATGTAAATTTGCAAATAAATACGGGTTAGTTGCATGTTGCATAGAAATGCATGCAACAACCTTAAAGGCCAATTCTGGTGCTCAATTCAGTGCTCTCTTCTATTAGTCCATGTGCTACAGCCTCTCAGCCAGGTATTCTGTTTGGGGTTGAAGGATGCAATATGTTCCATTACATGAGGTTATCTTTGCCTGTCTTCTGCTGTGGCTGTGTAGATTCTAATTCTGCCTCCCCCTCTTCTTTTGTCGCTGCCATGAGTGTTTCTATCAAGTCATTCAAAAGCTAAGTATTCCGCTGGTTATGGCAAGCAATTTAACTGGGCTTCAACCTGTCTTGCCTGGCTTCTAGCCTATGCCTCGGTGCAATGTGTATCAGCATTCCACCTTACCTGAGAACTACTGAGTCCTTCCCCTTGCAAAAAGTCTCATTCCAGCTGGTCAACTTCCCACTCCCTCATTGGAACTTGATGAGACTTGTGTGCTTATTTCACATAATTCTTTTCCCAAGACAGCTACACTTTTGTCCTTGGTCTACAGCAAGGGTAAGCAACCATTGGATATACATGAGCTACTTAACAAAATGACTAACTGGTGAAGAGCTACTGTAATCCCCCCTCCATATTTAACTGAAAAAAAAATCCCTTGCCAAAGCAAGGGAACAGCGCAGGGGATCCTTCTAAGAAGCAACCCCCACACACAGCAACAGATCATTAATAAATACAGCCCACACAGTTTCTCCTCGCCCCATATTTAACTGTAGAAAAACATCTCCAGAGCAAGAGACCAGGGCAGGTCACCAGGTTATGCTTTGGAGGGTGGGAGAACTTCTAACAGTCCCCTTCCCATGACATTCTGGGGAGAAGAGAGCTGTCTTTCACTCCCTTCCCTCTGCACTTTGCTTGCTCCGCCTCTCACCATCATGGAGAAGCCGATTCACCTGCCACCCCGCCTGGCCGCAGTCACCAGTTCTGCTTCGAGCAGCCACCTCCCAAGAGCACAGGCCGGCCAGGACTTTGCAAGCTCTAGGGCGGCAGCTGGAAAGGGCTGAGCTGGCCAGCTCTGGGCTCTCACCCTGTCCTTTCAAGCTGCTCGGCGGCGGTAACTTCTGCTCTGAGCTGAACTGGCTAACAAGCTACTGGTACTGGTACGGTACCACCCCATGAGCTACTGGTAGTTCATGAGCCCCACTTTGCATACTCCCAGTCTACAGTAATTCTGATTTTTTTTAATTGTGTGTTTTTGCAAGTAGCATAAGTGGACTAGAATTCTTGAGTTTCAGCTTTTAGAGTTTGTATGACTTAAGATCATACAAACTTTTAGAGTTTGTATGATGTAAGAGCAATGTAATAGTGGGGGGGGTGCTATCGTCCTCCCGATCAAAAACTTGAGGGTGACCTTGAAATGAGGAAACAAATCAGGGCAGTGACCAAGAGAGACAGGATTGTAATCATGGGGAACTTCAATTATCCTCATATTGACTGGGTCAATTGCTGCTCTGGTCAAGAAAGAGAGACCGGATTCCTTGACGTGCTAAATGACTGTGCCTTAGAGCAGCTAGTCATGGAGCCAACCAGGACAGGCGACTCTGGATTTAATATTGTGTGGTACTCGGGACCTAGTTAGGGATGTAAGTGTTACTGAGCCATTGGGGAACAGTGACCATGCTGCGATTGGTTTTGCCATGCATGTCCAGGAGAGAGTTCAGAGCAAATCTGACACAAGAACCCTTGACTTTCGAAGGGCAGATTTCCCTCAGATGAGGAGGCTAGTTAGAAAGAAATTGAAAGGGAAGGCAAACAGAGTCCAATCCCTCCAGGCTGCATGGAGGCTGTTTAAAATAACAGTAGTAGAGGCCCAGCGGAAGTGTATACCGCAAAGAAAAAAGGGTTCGACAAGGTCCAGGAGGGTGCCTGCATGGCTGACAAACAAAGTTAGAGAAGCTGTAAAGAGCAAGGAAGCTTCTTTCCGTAAATGGAAGTCTTGCCCCAGTGAGAATAAAAAACAAACTCTGGCAAAAGACAAGTAAGAAGGTGATACGGGAGGCCAAGAAAGCGTTTGAGGAACGCATGGCTAGCAACATAAAGGGGAATAATAAAAGCTTCTTCAAATATGTTAGAAGCAGGAAACCTGCCAGAGAGGCGGTTGGCCCACTGGATGGTGAGGGAGGGAAAGGGGAGATAAAAGGGGACTTGGAGATTGCAGAGAAATTAAATGAATTCTTTGCGTCCGTCTTCACAGCTGAAGAACTTGGGCAGATACCACAGCCCGAACAGCCCTTCCTAACGAAGGAATTAAGCAGATAATGGTCAATAAAGAAGATGTTTTAGATCAAATTGATAAACTACATATAAATAAGTCACCAGGCCCAGATGGTATACACCCAAGAGTTATTAAGGAACTAAAGAATCAAGTTGCTGACCTCTTAACTACAGTATGCAACTTGTCCCTTCAAACGGCCACGGTACCAGAGGATTGGAGGATAGCCAATGTCACGCCAATCTTTAAAAAAGGGAGAAGGGGGGACCCTGGAAACTACAGGCCGGTCAGCCTAACGTCTGTTCCGGGTAAGATGGTGGAAAGCCTCCTCAAAGATAAAATCCTAAAACACGTAGAGGAACAAGTACTGCTAAAGGAAAGTCAGCATGGCTTCTGTAAGGGTAAGTCTTGCCTCACAAACCTTTTGGAATTCTTTGAAAAGGTCAACAGGCACGTGGATGTGGGTGAACCTGTGGATATCATATACCTGGATTTTCAGAAGGTGTTTGACACAGTCCCCCACCAAAGGCTGCTGAAGAAACTTCACAGTCAGGGAATAAGAGGGCAGGTCCTCTTATGGATCCAGAATTGGTTGAGGGCCAGGAAACAGAGAGTGGGGGTCAATGGGCAATGTTCACAATGGAGAGAGGTGAAAAGTGGAGTGCCCCAGGGATCTGTCTTGGGGCCCGTGCTTTTCAACTTATTCATAAATGACCTGGAGACAGGGATAAGCAGAGAGGTGGCCAACTTTGCAGATGGCACAAAACTTTTCCGGGTGGTGAAAACCAGTAAAGATTGTGAAGAGCTCCAGAAGGATCTCTCCAAGTTGGGGGAACGGGCAGTCAAATGGCAGATGCGTTTCAACATAGACAAATGTAAAGTGATGCACATTGGGGCAAAAAACCAAAACTTCACCTATAGGCTAATGGGTTTGGAGCTGTCTGTGACAGCTCAGGAGAGGGATCTTGGGGTGCTGGTGGACAATTCAATGAAGGTGTCGACCCAGTGTGCGGCAGCAATTAAGAAGGCCAATTCCATGCTTGGGGTCATTAAAAAAGGGGTTGAGAATAAAACAGCCAATATTATCATGCCATTGTACAAATCAATGGTAAGGCTGCACCTGGAATATTGTGTCCAGTTCTGGTTGCCGCATCTCAAAAAGGACATAGTGGAGCTGGAAAAGGTGCAGAAGAGAGTGACAAAAATAATTACAGGGCTGGGGCACCTCCCTTATGAAGAAAGACTGCAGCGTTTAAGGCTCTTCAGTCTAGAAAAAAGGCGCCTGAGGGGGGACATGATTGAGACATACAAAATTATGCATGGAAGGGATAGAGTCGATAAAGGGATGTTCTTTTCCCTCTCTCAAAATACCAGAACCAGGGGGCATCTGCTAAAACTGAGGGTTGGGAGAGTTAAAACAGATAAAAGGAAGTATTTTTTTACCCAGCGGGTAGCTAATCTGTGGAACTCTTTGCCACAGGAGGTGGTGATGGCATCTGGTCTTGATGCCTTTAAGAGGGGATTGGACGGATTTCTGGAGGAAAGGTCCATCGTGGGCTATAGGCAATGATGGATTGTGCAACCTCCTTACAAAGGTGGAAGGCTACTGGTACCGGGTGCAAGGGAGTGGCAACAGGCTGCAAGCATCTTGTTGTCTCATGCCTCCCTGGGGCACCTGGTGGGCCGCTGTGAGATACAGGAAGCTGGACTAGATGGGCCTTTGGTCTGATCCAGCAGGGCTCTTCTTATGTTCTTATGTTCACAGTACCAAAGACTGCCTTCTCCCATACATTCTGGCCCAACCCCTGAAATAATCAGAGGATCACTCTTGAATGTTCTGCCCTGAAAATCAGTGAGGGGACAGCAGCACAGAGTTGGGTCTTTTTGGCTAAAACATTGAAATTATGGAACTCCTCATGCAAGTCACGAAGTGCCCTCTCCCTTTAAACAACCCAGCATGGGATAAAAACATTTTTATTTCAGTTGCAATTTATGTAATGATAGCAAGGACTTTTGTATTGTATCATGGTAGTTTTTATTCTTTTAGGTCTGTTTATATTGCCACCTTTGATGGCTGTCTTTTATTGACGTTTTATTACCATTTACTACTGCTTTTATTTTTCTGGGCTGTTACCTTGTTTCTATGCTTCTGTGTTTTATATTTTTATGCAGTGCTGATGCTTTTATGTCATTTTGTGCTGCTGCTTCTGGCTTTCATTTTTGCTATTTTATGGCTGCATTATTTATATATGTTATGGTTTTTATCCCTAAGCATTCTCCTGATTTAATGTAAGCCACCTTGGACACCCCGTGTTGGAGGAGGGAAGGGCAGAGCAGAAATATCTATACACAGCATACAAAAGCAAACTCCCTGACTCAACAATAGGTAGGGCTGGAGATTTTTTTTTGTTGTTGAAAATTGCTTTTTGGCAGTTAAAATATCTGAATAAAAACACAAAACACTGCATTTTGGTGGTTAAGATATTTTCCAGAAATTACAATAGCTTACTTTTCCAATGAGAAATAATACTGTGGCTGCATCTGCTGATACTATACCACCTATATCATCTACCTAGTACATTTTTCAATCATTTACAATTAATAAAAATGAGAACTTGGAATGAGAATTTAGAATAAAAACACCTAACACCCCAATTTGCTATTTTAATCAAGAAATTTTGGGGAAAAAACACACCAAAATTACACCCCTAATGATGTATCTCCTGTTTCCTGTTCCATTAGAAAGCTGAAATTTGCCATGGGTGTTGTTACTGATCCCTAATAAAAACTACACTTGGGACAGATTGACTTCTACGTAGAAGACTGTAAAACCACCAACATGGTGCTCAGTTGATACAGTAATAAACACATATCAGAACTTTAACTACTCTGTTGAATTCCTCAACATATTGAATCCCCATGGAATGCCAGACCACCACCTTACTTGAAAGGTCAGTGTACCTTTCACTGTTGTTGTTACGCAATTCAAATAATGGCATTGACCCTACCGTTTTTACAAAACGTGCAGAAGCTGGAAATGTGTATATTCCACATGTCTCAATCATCTAATCAGACTACCCATTCAGTTTTTAAAGACTGCAATTCCCACAATGTTTCACAATTACTATCCGTAATAATTTGTTCTTCAATTAAGGTTAAATTGATTTTTAGAGATGACTTGATGGGTCTTATTCATTTTGTGTTATACTTTTTGATATAACTTTTATAAAGCAATTAGAAATTGCTTTATTTTGATCTCATCTCTGAAGAAGAGCTTGCTCCTCAGGTCAGGTTGTGTTGGGGCTTTGTACATAAATTTTTTTTTCTTCATCACTTTGGGTTCCATGCTTCCCACCCACCCACAGTGTTTGCACAAATCATACAATAACAGTCAACAAGCCACAATATGAAAAATTGGAGCAAAGTTCAATAGAGACGGTGAAAGTGCCCGAACAAACATTATTCTGAATTATGCAAATCATCTTTACCATTGTTTACTATTCCACCTTATCTAGGACTACATCTGCCACTTGCCTATCCACCTGGAAACAAGCACATTCTGACAAGAACATGTTTATTACTCTGTCTTCTAACATTAAACAATCAGAAATGATTACTATCAGCAAAAGAAATAGTATGGGATAAGGCAGGAAGAGGATAAGAACTAGCAAGACTAAGTAAATCAGAGCATGAGTAATCTTTCTTCGACCTACTGTTATAACGTTAATGCCCTGGTCACTATAGTCATCAAATTAAACCAATCTTAACGACACACACAATTGTGAATATCTAACTTAAATCTACTGTTTAAATTAAAAATGAGGGAGCAATCCTAACTTGCGCTGGAACAGGCAGATCGGCTGGTCTGCACTGTATCTTGTGCAAGTTAGGAGGCTGCTGGAGCCTCCATGGGACAAGGGCATGTTTGTCCCCTTACCCCATATAGGTGCTAGCTAGCCCCCCTATGGGGCTGCTCAGATCTGTGCCTGCTGTTTAGCAGACCCAAGTCCGAGCAGGCCACAGCGGTCTGAATCAGGGCTGGGTGACAAGGCAACAGGAGTTTGGATGGGTCTAATGGCTGCATCTGGGCTCCTTCCCCCTCCCTGGGCCAACCCCACAGCCATCCTCTGAGAATAGTGGAGGTCAGCAGCAAGCAACCAGAAAGACTGTCTGTGTAGATACTTAAGAGTTGCAGGCAACTGCCAAGTTTAATAAACTCAAAACATCTATAATCACAAATGGAAAACTCAGTTGTGCGCCTTTCAATGTACTAGGACAATCCACCTTGGAATAAAAATGTTTTATATTCCAAGTTAAGAACCCAGTTCAAATATGGTTACGTCCTATTCAGTATTTCACAAACCGTGGGTCAAGACCCACTAGGTGGGTCATGTAGCACCTAGCTCAGCTGCCACTGAAAATACAAAGCTGAAAATAGAGGGTACTGTGCTTCTGAGCAGGGTGGGCTCCTGGTGGGAGGCAGGCATGGTGCTTTGCCCTGAATAGGTGGGAAGATGAGACACCGGGAAGGGTAGAGGGCTACGTGGTTGGAGAATGATCCAAGTCTGCATTCTGCTTTGACTTCCAAGTTGGAATATTTGAATCCCAAGCTATGCAAACTAACAGCATTAGCATGTTGTATAACTGGACCAACCGTGGCTTCAAGTTGAAGCCTGAATTGATGCTGTTATGTCCGGCCATCTCATAATGTCCAGGTTAATGGTATCACTTCTGGTAGGTCCCAACAGACTGTCATTCTAAAAAGTGGGTCCCGGTTCTAAAAGGCTTGAGAATCAACTCTATTTCATCATTTAGATCAGTGGTGGGATTCAAGTAAATTAACAACCGGTTCTATGATGTCATAGCCGGAACCAAAAAAAACCCAAAGCCAGTCGAGGTAAGCGAGTGGGCGGGGCCCGGCCATTTAACAACCGGTTCTACAGAACCTGGGTGAACCCCCTGAATCCCACCACTGATTTAGATCACCCCTAAAGATATGGTCAGGCACAATATAATTTGTTTCCAGTTCACAGAGTAATTATGATACAGTCAGTCCTCGTTATCCGCTAGGGTTAGGCTCCTGGGAACCCTCATGGACAGCAAATTTGCAAATAATGAATTGATCTTATGGGATCAATGTGATTAGGTGCAAGGGATACCTTATCTGCCATCAGAAGAACTTAGCAGGAAGTCAGCAAGAAGCACCAAAAGATCTCAAAATGCTGCGGACACCTTCCAGAAGTTGCAGGGACCTTCAGAATGGCACTTGCAGCCAGCACAGACCCCTTAAATATGGCTGGGGGATGCTTCCGCCAGGCTACTGGTCTACTTAGGCTACTTCAGAGTACCAGGTGCAAGGGAGTAGCAACAGGATGCAAGCATCTCGTTGTCTCATGCCTCCCTGGGGCACCTGGTGGGCCGCTGTGAGATACAGGAAGCTGGACTAGATGGGCCTTTAGCCTGATCCAGCAGGGCTCTTCTTATGTTCTTATGACAGCAACTATCATGGGTGGTGGTATATCACACTATTGGAAAGGGATGCTTTTGCTGATTACCTTTCTTCCAACAGTAGTTATGAGTAGCACATCACCTGCTATTAAATTACTCCAGCGTCTTCTAATCCTTAAGAATTAATGTTAACTATTAATTCTTTAGAATACTATAGCAGCTCAGTAATTATTTTCCTTCACCAATTGTTTCCATTATAAATAAATTACAGAGAATGATTTTCAAGATTCCAAGCATTTCAACATCAAACCAAATCTCTAAGATTTTTTTTTTTTTTTTTAAAAATCAAGCCAGGACATGTTATTGCTTCACTCAGATAGTCAAACTGCTCATGAGAAAATAAAAGAGAAAGGCTGGTTAAGCAAACAACACAAGTATGGTACCTTGACAGTCATCCAAGCAATGCATACCTAGGAGCATTGAGAGTGTTCTATAGATTGATCATGTTCTATTTTACAGCCCAACCCAATGCTGCTTCAGTGTTAGCACTGTAGCCCCAGCCGCAGCAGTATCACAATCATACCATAAGGTGGATGCGTGCAGCCCAGAGAGCTGAAGGCCTGCACTATCATGTCAATGCCACAGATGAAGTCACAGCCACCGGAGGAACACAGGTTAGTGCCAAGCGGCGCAGGGGCATGCGTAGGTTGGTGTGAGGGCAGGGGGGAGGCATTCCTGAGTAGGGGAGCATGGAAAGATGGTAGAATGTGGGGAGGGACTGGTCTGGGAGAGAGTGGGACCAGCAGAGGCTTCCTCTGCTGAATCCTATCCCCCATGTCAGGCTTGAAAGTCCAGCATGGGGCTTCTTGAGTCCCATCAATGATAGGGTAGGGGAACAAATGTCCCGTTCCTCCAAGGAGATCTCTAGCCTGCTCAGATCCAGCATAGGATCCAGCAGTAGCCTCCTGGGCCCCGTTGCTCCTGTGCTGGATAGGATTGGGTTATTAATGCATAACATGCATCTACATGCTACATTTTAACAATACATTGCAAGCTGAAAAAAATCACTTTAAGCACAAAACTAGTATTGATTTATTAAATTAAAATATTACTTACTGACTGTTCATTTAAATCCTGAGTGTCTTCCATGGATATTTTCGTTTCCACGACAAAGAGAAGCACCTTCCCTTCAAATCACAAGTGGGTATCCTAATTTTTAAAAAGAAGGAAAGTGGCATTTGATTTTTAAAGTCACAAAGAACTTTACTATTGCACACATAGCAGAATCCATAACCAACCAGTTGTCTTGACAAGGCAATTAAATGCACAATGTCATTCTTTCACTTCTGGAAAAAAAATTAAGCATGGCAACAGAAAAAGTAGTGCATATCTAAGGCCAAAATTTGATGTTATATTCACTGCCACTAGGAACAGAAACCCTGTGTTGTGCTTTCCACACTTTCCATAATATTTGGACATGGGCACAAATATGTCATCATCACATTGTTCACCATATCCAAATCACTGTCAGTTGCTGGTAGAAAAATGCAGAAAAGTGGCACAAGCAATTGTACTTTGCATCTGTAAGTAATTCAACATTTGACTGTGATTTTTGATGGCAGCCCCAGTTCAAGCATAATATCCATATCATGCAAAAGGCAAGCAGTTTTTTGTAGAATGCAAATGAATGCTTTGATAAGAACCGTTATGTAGAAACTATTCTAGGATCAACAAGTAAGAGTCTGAGGCAGGCACGAATAGCTAAAGAAGGCATGTCAAACTTGTTTCATATAATGAGCTGAATAGCATTCATGGTGCCTGCTGAGGGCCAGAAGTGACATCATTAAGCAGGAAGTGATATCATTTAGCAGGTGATGGCCAGAAATGAACAATTTGCACTAACATCGAAACTCATTAGCTGCAATTGACAGGAAAGTGCACAAATATGATCAAGATTTGCACATTTTCTCTTCTATCAAATGCAGCATATTTTCAAGATATGGGACAGCCCAATTATCATGCCGGCGACCCTTTCAGCAGTGCCACTTCTGCTGCAGGTTCACTTCGCAGCTCAGCGGCTGAGAGGTGGTCTACAAAGTGATGCTTTGGCAGAAGCAACACTGCTGAAAGGGTGGATCACATGATAATTAGGCTCTACAGCACCTTATTAGTGTCTCCCTCTCTCACTCCTTTTAGTCTGCCTATTCCTCCATAGCATTCCTTTCCTTCTGAGACATCCTTCCGTCTCTCCCAGAGCCTTGGCGGAAGTGGTGCTAAGGGCAAATCTGGGAGAGCTCAATTTTAATGAGGGGACAGATAAAGAGCTTTTGAGGGCCGCATTAAGTCCATGGGCCTTACGTTTGACAGGTAAAGGTTTCCCCACGACCGAATGGTCTAGTTGTGACCAACTGTAGGGGGTGGTGCTCATCTCCATTTCTAAGCCTGTAGAGCCGGCGTTTGTCCGAGGACAAGCTTCCATGGTCATGTGGCCAGCATGACTATACGCCGTAGCGCACGGAACACCGTTACCTTCCCCCCGAAGTGGTCCCTATTTATCTACTTGCATTTTTGCGTGCTTTTGAACTGCTAGGTTGGCAGGAGCTGGGACAAGCAACGGGAGCTCACTCTGTCGCGTGATCTCAAACTCCCAACCTTCCGGTCAGAAAGCCCAGCAGCAGCGGTTTAACCTGCAGTGCCACCACGTCCCTGATACCCCTGTGCTAAACTATAGTAAGGAGTTTTCACTAGCCACAGAGAGGTACTGAAAGTCTATGTAGTCTTATCAGGAGGGGTAGTCCAAAATGGTAATTGCAAAACACAGCGACATAATGCGAAATTGGGCTCTAAGCCACAAAATGGTGATATCCCGCTGAATCAACGAAATAACATGGAATTTACATTTTAACTGCATTTTGATTGTGTTGCAAAGAGCCTTTGGGCCATTTTGAGTGCTTAATGGCAATTTGCAAGCCACTAATTACATTCAGAGCTGTGCTTTGTTCTCAGTTCTCTTTGTTTACATTCCTCAGCAGCATGGAGCTCCTGCTATTTCCTTCCAGCCTCTTTAGAATCTACTGAGCATGCTCTTAAAATCAGGGAAGAGACTTTTAAAACAGAGCCTTGCATTACAAAGGCTTGTCTGAAATAAGCTGGTTTATAGTGCTTCTGCATTAGTTTAGAAAGTATTTAAAGTGGCAGTGGCACTGTTTTAGTTGGCAGTGTTTTCAAAAGCTTTTCTATTGTATTGTGGCTGTATCTTCAGTTTTTTTAACCAAGTAATCAAGTGCTACATAGTGATGTTTTTTCCAACCGTAAGTGGGTAAGTGGGTGTATTATCAGAGTTTAAAATGTTTCTTGGAATTGCTATGTTTTGGTGTTTCCTTTAAGTCTGACAGCAGTTGATTCAGTGTGCACAAAGAGGTTTGTTAGGGTTAATAGATATGCTTATATTTTGAAATTGGTCAGTGTAGGTTGGTTGGCCAACTGCCTCAAACCTTAAGTTTAAAAAAGTGACCCAATTTGCCGACATGTCTGTCTTTGTCATTATTGGGGTGGGGGGGTTAATGCCTTTCATGCCTATGGCAATATCTGCTGGCAGTATACAACCTATATTATATAGATCAGAATTTATAAAAATGCTTTCAAATTGATTAAAGTGTAATTTTTGGGGAAAAAACAAAACACCACTTTCACCAATTTATACTTTTGGATAACACCACCATCCCCGAAAAAATAAAACCATTTTAGACTGCCTCTACTGATCAGATGTTCCGTTCTGATTGATTGAAATTTCAAAGGGATCATGTGAACTTAAATAGAAAATATAGCATAGGTCCTGCATCTTTTCCAAGATGGATCCTTCACCAGGATTCTAGATTCAGTTCCAGAAACAAAAAAAATTACATGTAAATATTCAAATCATTCCTGCAAATCAGTCGCATGCCTGGCCCATTCTCCAACCAGGGCCTGGACTGCAGACCGCCCCCCCCCCCAGTGACTGCCACTCCCCAACCCATCTGGTGTTCCAGAGCTTTGTGCAACACCCCAAGTCTCCGAAAGCGTTTGAACACCTTCAGAAGACCTTTAGGCAATACTTCTGGTTTTCCGACAGAAACCAGAAGTATTGATTGATGGCCCTCAGGAGACATAAAAATGCTTCTGGAGGCCAGCGGCACATGCACGAAGTGACCAGCCCTCCAGAGGGCTCTGGAGAGCAGATGGTAGTGGTTCACTGGCAGTGGAGACAGCAGCTTGGTGGCTAGTGCCACCCTCCAAGTTCCACTGGCACATCACCCAGGGGCATTTGCCCTCCCAAGTGAACAATAGGACCACCATTGGCAAATCATCACTGCAAGCACAGAAGCTAAAATACATCCACATCTACCTACTAGTGTAAGAATAAAAACTTATTCTACATACTAAACAACAGGCTTTCTTGCCCATATTCACAGCCTGCCAAAAATTGTCCCTCTTCACCCCTGCACAGTGTCGTTTCTAGTAGCTGTTGCTGGTAGTGTTCTGCATTTTTTTAGATTGTGAGCGGTTTTGGGACAGGGAACCATTTAATATTATTTGCCTGTAAATAAAACCACTTTGTGAACTTTGTGTTGAAAAGCAGTATATAAAGTACTATTGATTGATGATTTTTCATTTGGGGGCACTAAGTAAATCACGAAATCTGAGAAAAAAACAACAATTTTCAAACACCCCTACCTATAAGCGACTCAGAATCACTTATTCTTCACTAATACCCTCATAAGCATTTTTACACACACACTTCATTACTCCTAAAGAATATAGTGTCTAAATATTTTTGAATCAACCGAAGTGTATAATTGTGTGTGCTGCAATGGTTAACTAATTTCAACTATTTATGAAATGCATAGCATGCTCTTCAGGCAAGGACCTCTAAAAGCAACTAACCGAATTAAACTTGTTGTGTGCGTATTTTACCAACGTAATAAGTAAAATTTTCAACTTTAGAATATTATTGGCAGCAAAATAAAAAAACCTACCCTTTCCTTTTTAAGAAGTTGATGATTTGGTCAAGAAAAGCCACTTAGAGCCAAATCCCCCCTTCCCACTGGTGTAGCCATGCTGAAAACTGGTATATTGTATCTGGCAGTGGAGTGGATCATGAGGTTTCAGAGGAGAAATTATTTCCCCATACCCCTCCATAAACCTCCCATTCCGCAATGGCCTCGGACCCTGCTAGCTCTATAGTGCCAAGGACACTTTGTCTGAGGGGACAAAGGAGAGCTTGCAAAAATAGAGATAAGATTCAGCTCCTGCCATCACTGCCAAATCCACTGCCTCCTACAGCCTCCTCATCCCCCATTCCTCTGCCACCCCACCCAGTTTTGTCCCATTCCCTTCTCCAGCACTCTGTCAGCAGCCATTTTACAAGAGTACTCTGTTCCACTGTTGTAAATGCCTCCACAAGACAGCCCAATCCACAATAGGATTGGGCTGTTAAGAGTTTATGATCAGTTCCTCAGATTTGTGGTACCCAAGGCCCAGATCAAACCTGCAGCAGATCCATGGGAAATAAAGTGTCAACCCACATGGGAATTACAACCAAACATTCACTCCAGTTGGGGGGTTATCTGTAGAAAAAACTGTGCTAATTCATTCTCTAGCACTGTCAATCATCCTTGTCTACCTCTTCTGAGGACTCAAAACGCAGATATCAAACATGAGTTTCTAATCATACATTCAAAATCCATGTAGTTGATCCCAAATTAAGACACAGAAAAGGTACTTGTTTTATTTCCTGATACAGATAAGAAAACACAGATGGGCTTTATCTCCAAACATCTACTACACACATGGGAAATGCTAATTTCCATATGGGTTTTTGTGTGTTTGGACTGGGCCTAACTCACATGGTAACTTATAAGAAAGTCGCCCATGACCTGCAGCATTGTCCCTGAGCCTCAGATGGTGCTTCAGATCACACATCATGACAAACCATGGTTTGGCCATTTTTATTTGAGAACTAGTGCACTAGTGCAATCCTCTTTTCACTCCTCCCTCCCCCTCACATAAATCATAATTTCCAATTCTGCTGAGCAGAATTTTCTTAGCCTGTTTTGATACAATGGCAAATCGAAGTTTGTGCAAACAAGGAAAGGAGGAAGAAAAACAGGGGGGAGGGGCAGTTTGATCCAGTTTGGAACATAAAGCCCAAGGGGCAAGTACAAATGACAAACTACAAGTGTAGACCTGGTAACTCCATGTTATAGGGACTCAAAACACAGGAGCCCGATGTCAACTGCAGTTCCCATATGTCTATTTAGCACCTCCAATAAAGAAGCAACACCGTCTCACCTCACAACTTCACACGCCACACCACTGCACAAATCCTGGCTCACCAATTTCAAAGCTTATTATGCTATACGTGTAGTTTCTCCTTGCTGAGAGGAGTAAATAGGGTGGGTAAAGGAAAACTGTATGCCAGTGACCACAGAATTCTAACCCCCACCTGAGCCAATAAAGCCATCTCTGCATGGGCTCAGAGTATCACAAATGTGTTGTAAAGTATATTTGTGACAACTCATGAGCCAGCAGAACCGGCTCACAGCCTTACACCAGCCTGGCAGCACTGCATCCTATTATTTATTATTATTATTATTATTATTTATTGTCATTGTGCCACACAACGAAACTCACCGACACCCGGAGACCAAACCAACACACACACCAAGTTCCCGACAATCCCCCCAACCCCCCATACCATCCACCCCCTTAAAATTCCTCTTCTAAACACAAACATCCACACAATAGACAATTGTACAGTCCGACTGCCCCTATCTACTGATACTTAAGTTCGTTGTTCAGTGCTGTCATGGCTCTAGGGTAAAAGCTGTTTATAAAACGTGTCGTCCGAGTCTTGATGTTCCTATATCTTCTTCCAGAAGGCAACAGTTCAAAAAAGTTGTAAGCAGGATGAGAAGAGTCTCTAAGGATATTATGTGATTTCTTTAAACAGCGGGTGGCGAAGATGTTATCAAGGGTGGGTAGCTGAAGCCCGATGGTATACTGGGCCACTTTAATAATTCTCTGTAGTGCCTTTTTATCCCCTACAGAGCTACTCCCATACCATACTAAGATATTATATGTCAGGACACTCTCGATGTACTACGATAATAGGCCAGAAGTAGACGCTGAGAAAAATTCATCCTTCCAAGCACCCTAAGGAAGTACAGCCTCTTCTGCGCCTTCTTCACCAGCATATCGACATTTAATGTCCATGTGAGGTCCAGTGAGATGTAGGTACCCAAGAATTTAAAACTGCTAACCCTCTCCACCTCCTCACCATTTATATACAGAGGCAAATACGCATCTCTTTTTCTCCTGAAATCAATTATGAGCTCTTTAGTTTTTTTGGCATTGAGTGTAAGATGATTTTCTTTACACCACGATATCAGCCCTTGTACTTCCTTCCTGTACGCAGTCTCATTATTCTCATTGATAAGCCCCACCACCGTCGTATCATCTGCAAATTTAATAATAATATTGGTACTATCCAGTGCGGTGCAATCATGTGTATACAGAGAATAGAGGAAGGGGCTCAGCACACAGCCTTGAGGGGCTCCTGTGCTTAATATTAAAGTAGAGGAGTAATGAGATCCCATCCTTACTGACTGTGGCCTGTTCGTCAAAAAATCCTTTATCCACATACAGATCTTCTGGTGTATGCCCAGGTTACACATCTTAAGAAACAGCCTACTAGGTAGTATAGTGTTAAAAGCCGAGCTGTAGTCCACAAATAACAGCCTTGCATAAGTACCTTGTTGTTCCAAATGCCGCAGTACCGTATGAACAACAATAGACACAGCATCATCTGTAGATCTGTTGCTCCTATAGGCAAATTGATATGGATCCAAAGTAGATGGAAGGCTAGCCTTAACATAATTCAACACCAGTCTCTCAAAACATTTCATGATAACAGGTGTTAGGGCCACAGGTCTATAATCGTTAAGAGATGCCACTACAGACTGCTTAGGGACTGGTACTATAATAGATGTTTTCAAACAAGTTGGAACAGAACACAACCGCAAAGATAGGTTGAAAATATCCGTAAATACTCCAGCCAACTCTGCGGCACAGTCCCTAACAACTCGTCCCATAATTCCATCTGGTCCAGCTGCTTTACGAATATTGACCTTCTGAAAGGCCTGTCTCACGTCAAAAGTTTGCAATAGGAGGGGTTGTATGTCAGTGTTAGACACTGATGTTCTCTCAATTTCAGATGCCGGGGTGGTAGTTGTTCCTATTCCCACCTCAAAACGGCCAAAGAATTGATTTAATTGCTCTGCCAAGGAATCACTGCAGCAAGTCAAGCTGTTTTTATTACTCTGCCCCATAATTTGTCGTAAACCTTGCCATACCTGACGGGAGTCCGAGCTCTCAAAAAGTTGTTCAATCCTTCGTTTATATACAGCTTTATATACAACCTGTTTCCTAGAGGCACAGGTAAGGTTTCCCTGGACAGTGCAGGGGCTGGGTGTTGGGGAAAGAGCATTTCAAGGTAGGGGAAGACCAAAACAGGGGCAGATCAGCAAAGACCTCCACTGCCATATCTTAACCCCCTTCCCAACACACTCAACTTTACATCAGGCTTCCGAAATTTGCACCAGCAATATAAATGGTACTCATTATTCAAGAAGCCGCATAGGGATAGCTGGGGCTTTACCTGGGGCAAAGAGAAATATATTCCCTTACTCTGAGGAGACTTCCAGCCGCCTCTGAACCTGCACTGGATACAGTAGTGGCCGCGTGGCCTGCTGGAGTGTTACTGAAACTGTGTTGGCATCCACTTGGTGGGTCGTGACCTGATGTCAGGTGGGTCGCAGAAAGCTGGGAGCATCCATCTTGGAAACTGCAGAGTTTACACTTGTTATATTCCTTTTGTGAGTGTTAACAGTTTGAATTTTCAAATGAGGGTTTTGTTTTTTTTTAATTTTGTTTTTAGTTCATTGTAATCTTGCTTTCTGTCAGGGATGTTTCATGGTTGCAATAGCTGCAGTCCAAGAATGCCAATTTACATTTCAGGAGTGTCATTTTATTATAACAGCACTTCATGATTGATGATGTCACTTCCTACCACAACATCATTTCCAGGTTAATGACATCACTTCTGGTGGGTCCTGATACGAGTGCCACTCTAAAAAGTGGGTCTCGGTCTAAAAACTTTGAATACCAGTGACCTGCTGCATCAGCGCAGGTTAGGATTGGGCTACCCATGCCACAGAGAAATGGCAGGATAGAAATGTAAATAACCACCATCACCACCAAGGTTTTTGCAAACTGATATAAGATGAATGAAAGAGCAACTTTGCTGCTTTGAACTGAACAGTTCACAATGTTATAAAAAACTTTAAAATAATGGTTTATTACAGTGGTTATCAAACCTTTTAGTATCAGGACCCACTTTTTAGAATGGCAATCTGTCCAGAAATCACCAGAAGTGATATAATGGCTGGAAATTCCATCATTGTGACATCAGAGCTTGCTGATTTCCTGATAATGCAGTTATAAATTGGATTATTTCACAGCCATTTTCCAATAGCAAAGTGAATCAAAAAGAAAAAAGTCTATTTACAACCTTGACTCAAGCAAACAACACACACCTTTCCCTTTCCAGCATCCCATCTTCCCATATTTTTAACATGGCTGCCATAGGTGCTTTGCGACCCACCTGAAATCGGCTCATGAACCACTGGTGAGTCCTGACCCACAGTTTGAGAACCACTGGTTTACTATATTATAATTGAAAACTCAAGTACAATACAGTACATCTAGTCCAACATAAAAATTACCACTGAAGACTATTCAAGATCATAATCACATGCATGCTGATTATAAAAAAGCAATTATGCCAGATGGAGAAAGGCTCTTCTTTTTTTAAGGTCCAGTTTCTCTAATTTGTAAAAGTAAAATCATTACAGAACTCAAATGATTCCAATAAGGGTAGCTTTACTCTTTTAATATATAAAATTAAGGTTAATAAAAAATTCATGCAGTTTATGGGGCAATAATTTGGTTACCAGATCTGTCAACCTTTCTTCTTTATTCCATTAAGAAAATCAGATTAAAAACAGAAGGGGAGTACTGTTGTATCCCTATTATAAAGCAAGTGTTTAACTATTTTTAAAATGTCTGTTAAAAGTTTTAAACCTGCAGACAAGTTAGTGTGAAGCTAGACATCTGTGTCTGCAGATGTGAATTTAAAGCTGATGAGGTGTTTTATGTCTCAAGATAAAAACTATACATTTTTAGATTATCTTAATGAGGAAGGCTCCAAGCTTCCTTTGTTCTTAAATTTGAAATACATTATACTGTTTATCACTGAATAGCAATGCATTTTTACCGATATATAATTTGATTTGATAAATATAATTTGATACTGCTAGTTTGATATTAAAAACTTAAAAACTAAGGACAATAGTACTGTACATAGATAAAAAATAATACTCATTTCATACTGTAAATGCATTGTTGATTTTTCAATGAATATATCACACTGATTAGTTATTCCTTCTACGTAGACAAATAACGCCATCTTCTGTTTCTCCAGTTCTCACATTTCAGCAGAGACCTGTTTCTGCCTACACTATGCCAAGGGTGACCGATACAATCTGATGGACCAACACAGTAGAGGCCACTCTAGATTCATTAATTTATACTTGGCCCCTCTCTGAACTGAGCAGTATTCACACAAAGGTCATATTGTTCTGTGTACAGCAAAATGAGACTGCTGAGGGAATCTTTCCTATTGCAATCTGCTGCTCATCAGGGCTGTAGGGCTTGTGGCCATTTACACAGAACCACAGTGCAATTTTACAACTGTTACCAAAAGCTTCTGTTTTCCTCTCAGAAGGAATGCAGGCCTGGTTGAACTGAACAAGAAAGGGGTTAGTTAAACAGATAGCAGATCACTCACAGTGAGAATGTGGTAACATCCAATTGACAGGTGTGGCAAGCAGCAGCAATATAAGTAACAGCAACTGCAGAAAGGAGCGCAAAGGGGAAAAAAAGACAGCATGATGCCATTAACTGACACTCAGAAAGATCCGCCATCACCTTAGGGCAGTGGTATTCAAACTTTTTAGAATGGGACCCACTTTTTGGAATGGCACTTGTGTCGGGACCCACCGGAAGTGATGTCATTAACCTGGAAGTGATGTTGTGGCAGGAAGTGACATCATCAGGCAGAAGGTGCTGTCATTGCAACATAATAAAATGACACTCCTGAAATGTAAATTGGCATTCTTGGACTGCAGCAATTGTACAACTATGAAACATCCCTGACAGAAAGCAAAATTAGGACAAATCTTATGTAAAAGCACTGAACTAAAAACAATTTTTAAAAAACCTCACTTGAAAATTCAAACTGTTAACACAAAAGGAATATAGCAAGAGTAAGGTCTATGGCTTCAAGATGGCTGCTCCCAGCTTTCCGTGACCCACCTGACATCAGGTCACGACCCACCAAGTAGTTCCCAACCCACAGTTTGAATAACACTGCCTTAGGGTATTGGATTACTCAGACTCCGCAGTTCTCAAATTTATGCAAGGGTTAAATTCCCATACATCTGTGCATACATTAAAACCATGTTAATTAGGAATAGTTTTTCCATAGGAACCAGATAACTGGTAGTGGGCTGGGGACATGTCAGAGAATACTCATGCTGTGGACTGGTGATTTCTGCTTGGCCAAGATGGCGTAGAGCGAATGTTGAGTAGTGTAGCTACTGGGAGTGGGAATGGCTACTAGTGCCAATGGCTGAGAAAGCAAGTTGCTTTCTTCAGTTGTTGAGATCAAGCACTTGAACTCTTCCTTTACCTATGTGGGGAAGGAAGCCAGGCAGAGCAAGCCCAGGAAGAATTTAGGTTAATCCTTCACCTTTCTTAATCAACAAAACCACTCCATCAGATGGCCCTCTTCATGTGCCTTCAAGGACTGCAGCCACTGCAAACACACGAGCGCCTAAGTCCCATTGAACACAGTCAGGCTTGCTTCCATGTAGGCATGCATAAAATCATGCAGAGTATCAACAGCACTCAGCCAATAAAGGCAGAGCCCAGAATGACATACACCATAACATGTCTCCAAGGAGGGGGGAGCATATATTTGGAATTTTTCTCATCTTTCCTCTGCCAAAGCAAATGCACAAAATGGCTTTACTTCCAAAAAATTCCAATGAAGCATTAAAAAAATCACAATAAAAACAATCAATACAAGCAGCACAATTAATTTAACCAGATAAAACAGTAAAAACAATAGCACTAGCAAAAAAAAAAGAAGAGAAACAAGCAATAATGGGAAGGCCAACCCTAAAAAAACATCAATTAAAAGCATGACAAAACAAAAAAATTTTTAGCTCTCACCGAAAGCTGAAAAAGTAGGGATAGTTTTTAAGTTTCCCAGAAATGAGTTTCATAACTGTGGTGCTACTATACAGAACACTCATCCTTGTGCTGTCATCACCCTAACCCAAGTTAGAGGCAGAATTTACAGCACCTCTGATGACATAAGAGGGTAGATCAGATTATACAGGAGAAGGCTGTCCTTCAGACCATCTTTCTAAATCGTGAAGGATTTTAAAAGATCAATACCAGCACCTTTAACTGGGCCTGGAATCGGATGGGTAGCCAATGTAGCCACCAGAGCCACAGTCCAACAGAATTTGAACTGCTGAGCTCTGGTAACCACATGAAGTCTGGTTAACCCAAATAGCCTCTACTACTGCTCTATAATATTTTTCGCAAGGTCAAAAACTTCCCTAGTATTCACATAGTGGAACATGGAGAAGAGGCTATCAGAAACCACCATTCCACATGCTAGACACACTAAGACTTATTATATCTTAGAAGACACTGCAGGATTGCTACCAGAAATCTGATCCTCCTCTGCCTCCAAGGCTCTCTCTCTTTCAGACAGCATCCCTCATGGTTGTTTAAGGTTGAAAAACTGCAAGGGGGAAGAGAGGTTAATACAATACTTATTTAGAATATTGAAATAACATTGTTCAACAATGTTCCCAAAGATAGTAAAAGAAATGAGAAGTCGGTTTCCTGCCCCAAAAGAGCTGAGAAGAAGAAACACAAGGGCAACAGCAGCCGTTACAATCATCTACAGATCAGTCCAGTGAGCTTAATGTGACGAAGATAAACAGCCCAATCCCAACGCTCTGGCCAGTGTTGCAGCCTCACTAACAGGGTGTGTTCTGTATCCCGTAGGGGAGTTTTAAGCCCCAAGGTCTCCTCCAAGTCAGGGAACCTTTCTTCCCTTGTCTGAGAGTAAGTTCTCACGGCCTGAATGGGTCTACTTGGACCTGTGCCAAGTGTATAACTTGCTGCATTTGCAACAGTCATAAATGCTGCCGGAACCCTAGCTCCAGCAGTGTCAGGCCATCAAAGGATTGGGACAAAAATACTTCACAGGACAGGTGAAGACTAGAAAAACTAGGGCAGCGCACCTTGTCCTAACATTTTAATCTAACAATTAAGGACCCAATCCCAACAGGCTGCTGTGCTGTTGGAACTTGTGTTCTGACAGTGTGGCAGCCCTTCTGGCATCACAAAATGCAATGCACAAACATGACAACAGACTTTGAAGAAGCCTCAGTGCCCTTAAGTTGGTTCAGGGGACAGGTGGGGTGGGTGGAACAGGGCAGGGGAAAATGAAGAACAAGGAGTGGACCAGGGCGGAGAAGTATTGTGCCAAAGGCAGAAAGAAGGCAATTAGCAGCTGCGGCTCCAATATCCCATTCCCCTTGCCAGCCTCAATCCACCTCCCAGGGCACACTTGGATTTGCACCAGTCAAGCCATTACAGATCCAAGTAGACTTGCCAGGGGAGTAAGACAGGCCCACCCCCTGCAGGATCCAACTCCCTAGCTCCACTGGCATGACAGCTCCAATGGGGGGATTTAAGTCAGACAAACTTCTTCATATATAATTGCCCATTCTTTGTGAAGATAGTCTTCTGTTTAAGCTACACAAGGTTATCAGTAATGCTTGTTTTCTGTTGTTTGTCTCTTTCCCATGTAGCTCCACTGAGGAAAAAACGTTACTCAAGACTAATACAAAACATGGTCAGAATGATAGAGTATTGTATACGACTAATACAACTACCGCTGGCGCACATACATATGGATGAGAGTGATTATTATTTTCATTGTTTGCTGAAGGGTAAATTTAATCACAAAGCTTTGCAAATGCTGAGCAAATGGCCACCCTTTCCTGAATATCGTTCTGAAGATACGTTCTACAATAACAATAATCATGTATACACATGGAAATTACTTAAAATTACTTGCAAGAATCCCCCAAGCACTGATGAGAGAGAAGATATTTGGTGAGGTAAAGTATACTAACTTTACATTTCGCTCACTCCAACTTATTCCAAATCAACTAACCTCAGGCATTTTTTTAATCAGAAAGGCAGCTAACAAAGAGACTCGCCAGAGACCTTACAAAAACGGTATTGTATGAAAAACAGGTTTTGATGCGTTCCAATGAAGAAAACGCTAATTTCCAAATTGTAGAACCCACTACTTTAAATCTAGATGCACACTGACAAACTCTCTGCTTTCCAAGAATGTGCCATGAAGAAAAGTAAACAGGCATGCAACAGAAACAAATAGTAAAAAGTATTATTTGTTTAGTTTAGACGTTGTTTTTAATTATCATCATAACCATAATAAAGCTGCAAAAACAGAGTATTTGTCTATTCAGGTAAAAATGCTGCAAATGAATCCCTGCAAATAGTTGCTTACAAATCCTCTTTTGTATCCAAAACCACTGTTCAGCTGATACTGTCTCATGTTTGCACAAAAAGGAAGGGGGTGCTTTACACTCTGCACCCCCAACACTCTGCACCCCCAAAAACTTGGTCCTAAGGATTAAGGGTCTCTAATACAGTATGTGATACAGGGAACTGGAGAAGGGAAAAGTCATTGAAAATTGTGCTTCCTGAGAATGAGACAGCATGAGCCAAACTGAGAGATGGATCGAGCCCAGAGGGTCTGAATCCCAATCCTAAACACTATGCTATGGACACCATATGCACCATGGACCCAACATCTGGTTTTACAACCCTGTTCAGGAATGATAGATTGATGGTGTATAATCCACACTGAACATCTAAAGGGCCATTTCATATAGGATACTGAACATGAATAGGACATTCATCCAGTACAAAGATAATGTCTATGCAGGGGGGGGGGGAGGGGGAAGAAATATACACTCCTGATATTGTCATTCTTAAACGGTACCTTGTAATAAAATTAAAAAAATGTGCTAACCTTCAGGAGTGACAGAAATTCTCTCTTCACAGAAAACGTATCACTTCAGAAAAAGATCTAAGTGCAGATAAATTGTAGATAAAAACGTAGATGAATTCCAGATAAATTGTAGAATCGAGTTATGTTGCTGTATCCCAAGCACACTCACCTGGCAGTGACTTACCCACTAGCATCAGTAAAACATACTGCATTTTCAAAAAGATATATTTTCTGCACATTAATAGTAGCATATAAGCGAATGGATGGTCAGGATGGCTTCTTATCTGACAGGCAGCTCAATCCTAGCCCTGGAATACTGGAATAGGGAGGCCAGTTGGCCTGATCCATATTCAGCAAGGAGTTGGGCTGCATGTGGCCCAACTTAGAATAAGGGGAATTCAATCCCCTTACCCTGAGCAACACCACAACAGTCCCAATAGGGCTACCGGAGCTGTGCCAGTGAAATTGCTGGCGCAAATCAGAGTGGACCATGTATGGCCAACCCAGCCAGGGATGGGGGTTATGATCTGGCCTAAGTGACAGATCCTGACACCATCCCCTCCCCAGACAGTATGCCCACAGGCCTGGCCTCCCTCTGCCCCGTTCCACTTTCCCTCCACACTCCCCCCCTTCACTCCCCAACCCCCTGAGCCAGCTGAACTCCGCTGGCGCATTCCTACTTACCTGGGGTGACATGGAGGCTGGATGCAACCTCCAAGGGCCAATGTGCATCCTTGCACTGGCACAGCCAACTCCCTAGTTGGCACAAATATGCCTTGCGGCATTGTTGTGACAAAACTGGGCCAGCACAGGATTCCAATTGCACCCTTCACTGTCTAACTTCTTTCATATACAGTAAGTTTCATTGCTTCTACTTGTATTTTAAAATGTGCCTTCAAATAGCATTTAACTACTGAAGCAGTGATTCTCAAACCTTTTAGACTAGGACACACTTTTTAGAATGATATTCATGTTGGGACCCACCGGAAGTGATGTCATTAACCTGGAAGTGATGTCATTGCCAGAAGTGACATCATGAAGCAGATAGCGCCATCATTGTGGCATGACACTCGTGGAATACAAACTGGCATTCTTGACCTGCGACAATTTTGCACAGCCATAAAGCATCCCTGACAGGAAGCAAGATTAGGACAAAATATTATGTAAAAGCACTGAACTAAAAACAAAATTTTTCAAAACCCTCACTTGAAAACTCAAACACTCACAAAAGGAATATAGCAAGAGTAAGGGCCATGACCCACCAGGGCCATGACCCACCAAGTGGTCCTGACCCACGTAGAAGGGGAGATAAAAGGGGACTTGGAGACTGCAGAGAAATTAAATGTATCTGTTTTCACAGCAGAAGACCTTGGGCAGATAATGCTGCCCAAACAGCCCCTCCTGACTAAGGAATTAAGTCAGACGGAGGTTAATAAAGAAGATGTTTTAGACCTAATTGATAAATTGAAGATCAATAAGTTACTGGGCCCAGATGGCATCTACCCAAGAGTTACTAAGGAACTAAAGAACGAAGTTGCCAATCTCTTAACTATAGTATGCAACCTGTCCCTTAAAACTGCCACTGTGCCAGAAGATTGAAGGATAGCAAATGTCACACCAATCTTTGAAGGAGATGGGACCCGGGAAACTACAGGCTGGTCAGCCTAACATCTGTTCCAGATAAGATGGTAGAAAGCCTCATCAAAGATAAAATCCTAAAACACATAGAAGAACAAATGTTGCTGAAGGAAAATCAGCATGGCTTGAGTCTTGCCTCACAAACCTTTTAGAATTCTTTGAAAAGGTCAACAGGATGCAGGCAAACCTGTGGATATTGTATATTTGGATTTTCAGAAGGCGTTTGACACTTTGTCCCTCACCAAAGACTGCTGAGAAAATTTCAGTCACAGATTAAGAGGGCAGGTTCTCTTATGAATTAACAATTGGTTGAGGACCAGGAAACAGAGAGTGAGGGTCAATGGGCAATTTTCACAATGGAGAGACGGGAAAAGCAGAGTGCCCCAAGGATCTGTCTTGGGGCCGGTGCTTTTCAACGTGTTCATAAATGACCTGGAGAAAGTGATAGGCAATGAGGTGGCCAAATTTGCAGATGACCCTAAACTTTTCCGGGTGGTTAAAACCAGAAGGGATTGTGAAGAGCTCCAGAAGGATCTCTCCCAACTGGGGGAATGGCCGCAAAATGACAGTTGTGTTTCAATTTAGACAAGTGTACAGTAATGCACGTTCGGGCAAAAAAAATCAGAACCACATATAGGCTAATGGGTTCGGAGCCGATTGTGATGGAGTACTGTGGAACTCATTGCCACAGGAGGTGGTGATAGCACCTGGCCTAGGTGTCTTTAACGGTTGATCTGGTCTTTTGCTACATTGTTCCCTCCACCTCCCATTGTTCCCTCCCACCTCCATTCTAGCCTGCAGGCCAGATCTGGAAACTGTTGTTTCCCTCCATCCGGTGACCTGTGCTTACTGTTCCGCCCGAGGAGCGTTGGGAAAGCCATGACTACAGCCCACCAGTGTTGCCGTGGCCAGCCACTTCCTAATTCCGTCGTCCCAGCAGGCTGTGCATGCAGCTTTCTGGGCATGCACGGCCGGCCACAGTGACACTTCGGGGCTGTAGTCAATGCTCCCCAGCAGAACAAAAAGCTCCGGTGGCGCCAAGGAGCCCTTTTGGCACTGCAGTGGTCTCCAGTATGAAGACTGCTGATCTACATGCGCAACATTCCTCCAGTGATCCCACTATTTAGCCCCACTCCCATGCGCAGATAAATGTCCAGACATCATGGTCTTGTGAGTGCAGTACCACACACAGGCCACAGATTAGATTTTGCCCTTATTATACACAACAACTGGGTCTTGTACTCATTACATTTCTTCTATATTTGAACCTAATAGGTAGGTAGACCTATAACCTATCAGGCAGATAGCATACATTTTATGTTAGTTACTTTGAGCACTCATGTTAGTGAAGGATAGGTGGCATAAAAATATTAAATAAGTAAAATAGACTACTAAAAACTGAGATACTTTTAGGACCTGATTAACAACATTTGAACTGGTTCTAAATGATGGTTCAAACCATCTGAAGGTCTTTCAAATATTAAGAACATTTACCACTTTTTCATCTTCATCTGAAGGTCAGATGTTCAAAAATTAAGAATATTTATCACTTCTAAACAGTAAGTTTAACAATGCAGTTTACCCAGGAAAATAAATGACAAGATTGTTCCATTTCAAAGGGGGAATCACGATGTAAAAAGCAAAAACAAAAATCAGGACAAAGGAGGCAGGAGACAGACACCAGCAAATTGCCACTGGGAGGGGTGCTATGCTGGGTTGAATAGGAACAGTTACACTACAAGCAGCCCAATCCTAAACAATGCTGGTGCAACGGGGCCAGATGGTGTCCACTGTATCCAGCACAGGGGCAGGCTGGAGGTCCCCTCAGGATAAGGGTAAGCCCCTAGGGATAAGGGTAAGACCACAGAGACATTTAGATCATGGATAGCTAGCAACAGCATCATGAGAAATGCAAAGCAGGTGGCAGTTCTGCCCCTCACAGATATGCAAATTTACTGGTGTATGAAGAAAACTGCCAATACTAAACAAGAAACTGTACCTAATGACAATCCCAGCTTTCTGAGATGGGCATCTCTATGGTACATGGGTTGGCCGCAATCACTGGTTGCAGCTTTAAATGTCTAGCTCAGTTGTACTGCTTTTGAAAAACTATTCCCTGGTCTGGAGGTTGAGCTGTCAGCTTGCCTGAAAAACCTAAGTAGGATTAGTTGCTTGAATGGGAGACTAACAGGCTGCTGGATTGTCTGTGCAGAGGAGGGGAGTGTGGATATCATCCTTGAGAAGCTTGATGGAAGCTCCCTGTGAGAGTTTGGAAAGTGCAAGAGCTGGCAGCCAGGATAACTACTGAACTATGAAGGGAAACACCTGGAAAAATGGATATTCTAGGACAGTGGTTCCCAAACTGTGGGTCGCGAGCCAATTTCAGGTGGGTCACTAAGCACCTAGAGCAGCCACTTTACTCTTTACTCAATGATATGCTAGCCTCTGCTTTTCTCTATTCCAGTGTCCCTGCTTAGCACTCTCTTCCTCTCTAAATTTCCTCTTCCTCTCTGTGCCCCATTTCCTTTTCCAATCGAAGGGGTGGGAAAAGGTGGAACAATAAAGGCACATAATCCAACAGAGATGGGCATCGCCCCCCAACCAATCTGTTACTTGAGAAGACCACTTCAGTTGATCTCATGGATAGGCTAGCCCTCGCAGGTTGGCCTTCAGGTAGAGTCACACTAGGCTAAAGTTCCCTTGGACACTTAGAACCAGTTGCATTGTACTTTGGGTAGTGGACTATGATGCCTTACACTGCTAGCAATGTAAATTTAAATGTCAAGGTAGATGTGAGAATGGGTGCATAACACTAACAAATTATGAATTATTACAGGGAACAAATGACCTAGTACACTGTTATTGCCTAACTACCAACTTGCAGCCCCTTCAGTGCACTGAAATGTCATATTACCAGGGTTACGTGGAGCTAGTGTAATATACTAGATCAGTGGTTCCCAACGTGGGGCATATGCCCCACAGGGGGGCAATTTGATTTTTAAGGGGGGCAATTCGAGAATGAACTATTAACAGTGATCTATGTAAGATATATTGCTAAAGTGAATTTGCTGAAGAAAATGTTATTCTGCAAATCATTAGAGAGCACCACTACTTAGATGACTTAGATGTCAATAATATATAATGGAAAACATAACATCTTGTGCTGCAGATGGTGCTCCTGTTATGATGGGCAAGAAAAATCGACTGGATATCACTAAATGAGGAGACTTGAGACTGAAGCTGACTAAATTGGTTCCTAATATAAAGGGTGCAATCCTAAACTGAGTTAGCATGGCATAAACTAAGCCAGTAAAGTTTGGCCAGCACAACGGACACCGTAAAGTATATTTGGACCACTCTCGGAATCAGAGAGGCCAGCACACAGACATGAGCCATTCTCCCTGACTCCGACAGTAGTACAAATACACTTTATGGTGGCCCTTGTGCTGACCAAACTTTGCTGGCTTAGTTTATGCCATGCTAACTCAGTTTAGGATTGCGCCCATAATCTCTCTGCAGCAGGCATCAAGCACAAGGATCTCACTAACTGTAGTCTACTTGTTAAAATATTACAGAAAAAGCTTTCATTAACATTATTTTATATTTCTGCATTTCAGTATTATATGTTTTGAAACTTTATTTGCTGTTTTTTCAGATCACTTCATATTATTATATTATTATTATTATTATTATTATAACCATTTCCTAGTGATTTATTCCTCAGTACTTCAACTGTCCTTTTGTTCTTTTATTTTTCTCGTTCATGGATGCCAGGTTCTTTGGAACCTTGTTTAAACCAAGTTAATGGCCTTTTAGGCTTCCTCCATGTGAATAGGAGTTCACATTTTGAATAATAAGAATTATATTTCACGGGGGGGGGGGGCGGGCATCAGGATTTTAGAGGTGCTTAGGTGGGGCATGGCCAAAAAAAGGGTTGGGAACCACTGTACTAGATACTGTGTTCCCTCAAGTCGGAATACTCTCCAATAAGTTGTACTTGAAAACCACTGCCTGGCAGGAAAAGCCAAATCTATTGCCCTTATTATTTTCTAGTAAGTTGAAACGTACAGGAGAAAAAGAATATCTGCCTAATTAACTTAGCTGGGAGTTCAGAAAGCAAACTGAGGGCCCAATCCTATCCAACTTTCTGGTACCGATGTAGCTGCAATGAAGTCCCAAGGTAAGTGAACAAACATTCCCTTACCCTAAGAAGGTCTTCATGACGGTACCCACCACCACAGAATGCACACACCCCAACGGGACGGTTAGACCAGGGCTGGAAAATTGGATTAGGATTTGGTCCTGAATGACCATTTTCCAAATAAAGTTAAAGTTACGTGGCTTTAACTCAAGTTTACATTGAAACAGGCCCTTCTAACAAAAAGAAAAAATACACAAACAATATGTAGGGAAGATATGTAGTTAAGAAAGAATGTCAGTCTGAATTTCACAAATATCAATAAAACAATCACATATTTAAGCAAAACATGGATGATTATTTTATATCGTTCATGCCTAAACTCTTAAATCAAATTAACTGACAGTATTTTCCATGAAAGCACCATACAGCAAGTGTTCCGAATGTCCTTATTAATTAAAATACATTTATTTATAGAAATACAAAACTCCCACACATTTCAAATGCCAATGCCAACCAAGCCTGGATTTTTCAGATCGCTGAACTTAATAAAGACGACCTAGTTTCGTGACCAATAGCATTAACAAACTGATCAAGGCCTACAAATAGTTTAATTGCCAAGTATAACAGAACAAAAAAAAAGCTCAAACTATCTTCTAAATTGTTTTGGTCACAAATTGCCTACCAATCACAGGAACCATGCTACTTTCCACTGAACAAGACCTTCACTCGAGCACTTACTGAATTACTTCCATTCTCTTGTAAACTCCATTTACACCAAACCATTACTATGTCAATGCTACTTTTTCAAAATCTGAAAACATACCAACTTCACTCTTAATAACCTTTAAAGGAAAAAAAAAAGTTGAGCTCATAAGAGTGTGTATCTTGCACAGAACCATGGTCTGAAATCTGAGATAATTAAAAGGGACATAGAAGCTGAAAAGTTTCAAGGATCAAACTAAACTATTATGTCAAGGCCCTGCAAGATCTATTAGAACTTTTTAGTGACAAGGGAAGATGGTTAGTTGGACCCAACATTTATGCAAAATCCATTTAAAAAATAATAATAAAAGTGTCCTTGCTTCAATTGCATTGTTTGATCAAGTCAAAAACAGTCACAATTTCTCAATACAACTGCACCAAAAGATTGAAAAAAGTGTTAATAACAAAACACTTTGCAGCCACAACCATAACCAATATGTAATGGGACACGGCCAGAAGCCACAAAGGACACTCAATCACACATTAAAACTTTTAGCATTACTGTACGATATTCTAATATGTTAGATGATGCTACTAAACCCGGTATACAGGATTTATAAAGCTTTAAAATGCTTAACAATATGCAAGTCAAACTTTTTAGCCCTGCATATTATTCACAGCTGTATTCCTCTTCAGTTCATTTCTATTACCTGAAATCTAAAATAATACATTTTGATTTTATTTTAAATATCAAATGCTGTTCTCTACTATTTCCAAGTTGGCCACATACGAAATGTGAGCGAAGTTAACACTTTTTGGATTATGTTCAAACATTGATAACACAAAGCGGGTAAATATGCGCCCTTCTGTTCTGCAATATGGTAAAAAAAGAAATGTTCATTAAAGGTAAATAGTACTTCACTGTTGCAAGTTTATGAAAGAATTATTTATGGTGACAACATCCATGTTTAGAATACCTGGGGGGCGGGGGAAATCATGAACATCTCAGCACAGGGATCACAAAAGAAACTAAAAAGACATTATGAGGAAAATAACTTGTTTTAGTTATGTTTAATTTTAAAACCCTAGTTGCTTTTGCCCAATGATAGCTTTTTAGATGGTCTTATTCTGGAGACCCACATCTCCATTTATTCCTTCAAGCAGCGATTTGAAATATTTATTACCAGACAGTACCTAATTTTAGGTTTTAAGTGCTTTAACAGGTCTATGAAATATGATCAGCAGCTGCTATATAAAACTATGCTGAATAAATTCCCTTATTAAAAAGAAAGCCTGCTTTTGCTAGAGTGTATCAACTACAGAAATTGAAGTTTAACATTTTCAAAATTTAAAACGTTACAAAAATGCGCATATGTAAAGTGACTGTGTGATCTGCCCAACCCCCACTTTCTCTTTATAGGAAAGAAAGCCTCACTACACTTTAGAGAATATCTTTAGCTGTTGCCTTACCTCTATACAATGAGAATGTTTGGGAGGACAGCTATTCAGTGACAACTTGCAAGGTAATTTGGTATAACTCCAATAGAATAAAGAGACCAACAATGTTTAACGTGAAAAGTATTTTCTATAGTTAAACTTGACTGCATCCCAAAGTTAGCATCAGTTCCTATTTTGCAAAAAGATATTGCGATTCCAATCCAAAAAAAGTATTGATTGAAAATGACTGATTTCTATCAATGGAACTTTTAAGTATATGCACTTAGGAGTGCAGGTTTCAGATTGTATTTCTGATGAATGTATGTAGTAAGTCACTATGAACGGTAGCAAAAAACTCAAGATTATGGCAGTATGACCTAGGATTCTGACCATGAGCTCTACATCAGTTATTGTCAAAACAGGTTTCTACTGCGCAGAAACCAATGGTTGCAGAAAACAGTCCCGTACAACTATTCCAAAATATACAAGCATCCACTGAATAGGCACTAGTATACTTTAAAACAATAAGAAAAAAGTTAATTACAATACTAATCAACCTAATAATACATCTATAAAGCTGCTTTTTGGACTGCATCGGACTGGAAAAAAAATTATATTACTATTTAAACCAAACAATTGAGCAACAAGAATATTAACAATAAAGAAAAAGCAAACTGTATTATTGATATGGTGAATTGCTCTTTCACACAGATAAGAGAGCATTAAATAAAAAAAGAATGCTTATAGTCCCAGAATTATTCAGTTAGAATGAAGTATGGTGCTAAAGTAAAAAAAAATGTGTTCTGACTTTACGTGTACTTTGGAAAAGCTCAGTGAAGAGGTCAGAGAAGAAAAAATTAAGCTTGGATTACTATAGCTGCTTTTTTTAAAAAAAAACCCTGATCAGAGATAAAAGAACATATAAAGAAACCTCTATTTTTTCTGGGGGGGGAATCACAATGTACTGCAATAAGTCAGAAGTCAACCCATATTAACAGCTGAATATACTAAAACTGTATTTTGATTAAATAATTATATCATTACTATTTTAATGCAAAGCTGTTTCGGTGTTGAAAGTGTATGAGCTCTAAATTACAAGTGATATTTTCCACTTGTTGACTATAATTATAGGAATTGAACTCACTGTAGAATGGAACTGCAAACATTTTTTTTTTAAAGAAAAAGTTACTACAGGATGTGAGGGGGGGAATGGCCATTACTGTCTATTAGTTTATAATAACAATTATCTCCCCATAGATAAAAAGCAACATCACCGATTAACAAATAATCAGCACTTTGGAAAATCAGCCATTTTCTCTTGATAACAAATTTTGGAATTGCCCCTGACAATCAGTAATGCAAAAATACCAAACGCCTACTGGGTTGAGCAGGAGAATTCTATTACTATACCTCAAGTACAGCCATAGACATAAGAGACTCCTCCACGTGGAAGTGCTTTAAAACCAAAACACAAGCCCTGCAGTGTTCATTACACCAGGTGGAGAAGACCACTATACAGGACAGGAAAGCAAGAAAGATTTTCCTCCGTCCCTATCAGACTTAGGGGAAAAAGGCATCAGAACAGTAGCTGTTCTGAGTAACTTCTTAAAGCACACACATGCAAACAATGTCGGTATTTACACAGAAAACAAAAACAAGCAATCTTAAGGCTCATACCTTTCTACTTCAGAATATTATCTGTATTTTTATTACCAGACTGAAATCAGACTGCCTCACCAGCAGGTATTTCTAATATAAATTGCAATTGTTTAATTAAAAAGAAAAAAAACCCAAAAAGAACACAGTGGGGTGACTGGAAAGTTCCAACTTGTTCAACTGAGCAAAGTAATACATATTCCAGATCCAAGTCGGAAAAAACTCTATACTTGTTCCAAAAAAATTGGCATAACTTCCCCCAATGAAGAAAACGAGTTTCTTAATTCTGTACCCTTCCACGCTGCAATTTCGATTTGCTGGTAAGTTACGCAATGCAAGCTCTCGCATTAAACTTTGAGAGAGACTTCCATGATCCCTGTAGTAACCCCTCGCCCTCCCCCCCGGGGACAGTGGCGATCCCCAGCTGAAATACCACACCGCCCTGCCTTTGAAGCATGCACGGCTGACTAGAAATGCAAAGGAAGCTTACGCGGGCGAGATCCTTTGAAACAGAAAACGAAAACTGACGATGAGCAACCCGGGGCGATCAAAAGTGGTCGCCTGACCTCCCTCGTAACGGTGTGTTACGTTGGTTGTAATGGGACAAGCCGGGAAAGAGAAACCCGAGCCAGGCTGGCCCTGGGGAAATGGGGGGAACACGGCGAGAGAAGTTGGGAGAAAAAGTTCCCAAACGCCTGGTGGACTCCTGTCCCAGCAGCGGCCAAGGAAGCAAGGCGAACGCCTCGGTCACCTGAAGGAAGGCAAAGGGGCTGTGACGTCCCAGGAGATCCCGATCGCCCCTCCGGCGAGCCCGCTTCGCATGTTTCTGTCTACACCATGCAGCGCCTCAAGCTCTCGCCTTGGTGCTGCGACGCCAAGCGCAAAATGGCTCAGTGGCTCGCTGAGTAGGAAGGGACCCTTCCACGCTCCTGCCAGCCGCAGCTTTTTGGTTTTAGTTTTTTTTTTTCCTTTTGCACTCTTTGGCGTGCTTCCTTCAGACAGCAGCGACACTTTTTGTCTTTTAATAAAGGAAAGCGGCGTCTTTAAAAAGCAGGTCATAAAAGTCCCACGACCCCCCACCACCACGTCCCTCTAGAAAAGGGGAGGGGGAGAGGAGGAACTGCGGAGAAAGGTAAGGAGGACGGACACACCGACTCACCTTCTCGCCTGCCGCTAGCGTTATTCTTGCGGCCGCTGCTCCACCGGGCGCCTTTATTTATTTATTCTCTCCCCTGCTCCAAGTCGCAGCTCCCCTTTTGAACTGCTCGTCTAGTTTAGAAGGGGGGGGAAACAGAAGAGGATATTCCCTCCAAAGCGACACCCCCTCCTCTCTCCCTCCCTTCTTCACGCACTAAAGTACCACTGAGAAGGAAACAAAAGAGGGAGGGTGAGAGGGAGGCTCGCACTCAGGCCCCGAACCCCCGTGCTGACTGTGCGGAGGTGCAACAACGGACTCCCTTTCCCTTTAAAGCAGAAAGTCGCCTCAGGCAACGAGCTGCGTCTCCATCACACGCACCCCGGCCGGGTGCGGTGCGGTGTTCTGCGGGGGGGTTGGCCGAGAAAGCGCGTGCCACTCCGCCCACCAACTCTTTGGCGCGCTCGCTTGTTTTGCACTTGTGCAAAGAATGGTTGCAACTTGCAAGATTCGCGGTGGCGCTTCCTCCGCCGCAGAATGTTGGCGCGGGCGCGCGCGCAAAGCGGGAGGGAGTGAGGGATCCTGCTACAGCGGCGCCCGGGAGCGTCTCCGCGTTGTCATAGGTCGTTGGGTGTTTTTTTCCTGGTGGGTATTGGTCGAGAGCGCAGAGCGCTGGAGGGAAGCGGCACGTGCCCTTGAGCCCGTGGCCCCTCCTCCGCCCTGGCCGGTGCGCAATGAGCGTGCCTCCTTCTAGTGTACCTCGAACTTGCCGTTCTTTGAAAACGGGGCGCTTCTTATGGAAGTCCAGCCCGGAGAGATCGTAAATAAAACTGCAGTTGCTTCCTCAGCAAGGAGGAAACGCTCAAGTCCCCACTTGCGCGAATTGAAACAACGGCTAGCTCTGCAGTCTCGCGATGCGCTAGGGGTCAGTTTGCATGAACTTCAGATTAGGCCATTAGGCGGGGGAGCTCTTGATGGAAGGCTGGGCACTGGGCTGCGAGTAAGCCACTGGCCTAGGTCTGGGGGATTAACTGAAGCCTAGTAGTTGTTGGGCGTCTACTAACGCAGCTTTTGTGTGATCTGTGCTCAGGATAGCTTCAAAGGCTAATTCAAAGAAGACAATCCTTTGCGTTTGGAAGCAGCTTATGACTGACTAGCAGAAATTGAGCACAAATAATAAGAGCGGCCAGTGGTGTTCCTAGAGAGAGGAAACACTAAGTTTTGCAGGAGCTTCAGGTTCTGTGTACAGCGGCCCCTCACCTTCAGAGCCATTTGAAGTGCCAAGAGCAAAGCCCGAAATGGCCCTGAAGGCAAGAGGAGCTGCTGCGAAACATACAGTTCCCCCCTTAGAAACGCCACTGGGAGGAGCTATTATTCTCTACTATTGGTCCCAACTTGCCATCACCTTCCACTTTTTGCTGGGGGAGGAGTGGAGGGCAGTAGAGGAACCATCAATCAAAACCCACCTCCTTGGACTGGTATCTTCCAAGGGTGCTGTTGAGCCCAAGAAGGTTTAATAGCAGGAGACAGCATGACAGCATTTTCTTGAAGCCACATCCGGGGCCCTGCCGCCATATTTGTTGACTCAATCAGATCATTGCCACCAAGGAGGATTGCCACGAATTCACAAATGAAAATCTCCCTGCACGTGTGTAAAAGTTAATATCAACCTCTTTAATCATGCCTGTGTGTTCTGCATACGGGTGTGCGAATCGCTGTCAGAAAAATGGGATTTAATTTCCACGGAAAGATTCATGTATTCACATTACATTGGTTCAATAAAACTACAATTCACTGAAATAGTGAGTGCATTATTTTTGAAGCTGTGTAATTTCTTGTTGTTCCTAGCAATCTTATTCACCATTTTCTGACACCCAATGTTAATGGTTTAGAAGGTAAAAAAAAAATATTTCCCCCCTCCTTTCCCCCCCTTCCCGTTTACACTTTTTTTCCCACCTTTCATTTTCTACTGTAATATTTTTGAAATTCTGAACATTAACAGAATTTGTTTTATGGGGGGCGGGGAGTGTAGAAGTTTACAATAATACTCTTAATAGTCTAGAAGTAAAAAAAGAATTACTCTCATATTGACAACGACTTATGAAGAGATTTTAATGTAATTTTCCTGTATATTTATCTAATTTTTGCCCACCCTCCCCTTTTTTTTTCTTTCCTTCCTGTTCACACTTTATTTTTCCGCCTTTCATTTTCTACCGTAATATTTATGAAATTCTGAACATTATCAGAAATGTGGGTTGGGACCAACCAGTGGGTCACAAAGCACCTAGAGCAGCCATACTGAAAATATGAGAAGATGGGACACTGGAAACGAGGAGGGCTGTGTGGTTGTTTTGCTTGTGTCAAGATTGTAAATAGACTTTTTTTGCTTATTCCCTTTGCTATTGGAAAATAGCTGAGAAATAACCCAACTTATTGCTGCATTGTCAGGGAAGAAGCGGGCTCTGGTGATACAATGACAGCACTTCTGGCCGTGACAGCACTTCTGGTGGGCTCCAGACAGACTATCATTCTAAAAAGTAGGTCCCAATGCCAAAAAGTTTGAAAACCACTGATCCAGCCTATTTCTAAAACCAGGAGATTGCACATTCCTGTTGTTGTTTTCCTCCATAAATCTGTCCAATCCCCTTTTAAAGGCGCCTAGGCCAGATGCCATCGTTATATCCTGTGGCAAGGAGTTTCACAGACTACACTCTGGGTGAAAAAGTATTTTCTTTTGTTTGTTCTAACTCTCTTAACACTCAATTTTGGTGGATGTCCCCTGGTTATGATGCTGTGTGAAAGGGGAAAAAAACTGCATATTGAGCAACCTGGGAAGCAAACAATCTTTCTGTTCTGGCAACATATGAATTAACCCCAAGTATGCTTCTCAATTTGGCCAGGAGTCATAATGGAAGTCTCTCTCTTCCCACTTCAGCCAATTACAAGAAGCACTGCCCATCCCCAATTCAGGGCGCAATCCTACCCAGCGCTGGGGTAGGAGTGCTGGCCAGCCAGCGCCCTATCCAGCGCTAGGTAGGTGGAAGCTGGAGACTCCCTGTGGCAAGGGAGTGTGCGCTTCCTTACCGTAGGGGAGGCTTCAGCCTCCCCTACATGCTCCTCGGATCTGCGCCCGCTAAAGAGCGGGCGCAGATCCGAGGAGAGTGCGCAGTCCAAATCGGGGCCTTGCTGAAGGGCTTAGGAACTGCCCGTACACCCACATCCTGCCCAAATCCCGCCCCCGCCTCCCTCCCTCCCTCCAATCCCCGTGCCGCCTTGGCAGGGAGCCTCCTTCGAGCTGACCGGCTTCGGTTGGCGTGAGAGAGGCTCAGCGCAAGCGCAGCAGGGCCAGCGCTGCCTGCAGCGCAGGTCCTGTTGCCGTAGCGCCAACACGGGGGTGCCGATCGGCGCTTCCGTGTTGCCGCTGACGCTGCGTGGGGTTTAGGATTGCGCAGTCAATGTGATATTTACTGAAGTGCTTAGAATCTATGGTGAAGCCTTTTCTTTCTCTCACAAGCCTTCTGCTTCCCTGGATCTGAACAATGTGGTGAACCCATGTGTACTTGTGGCCTTTTTTTTTTTGTTTTGATTAGATTATCTGCAACATACATGCTGCCTGACACATCATTTCTTTATTTTACCTTATTTTATACTTGAGCAGGCATGCTTTCATCTGAAAGCAAGTTCCTTGATCTGTATTCGATGATATAGAGAAGATATTGCCAGTACTTCAGAGCCTCAAATACTTTAAAAACAAAATAAATGGAGTTACCATGGTTCTCAAATTTCAGGTTTAATACATGCACTCACGCACACAGTATGTAGACTGTGTGCGTGTACTGTATTCTTTTTTGTACGCTCATCAATTCTTCCACATGTATAAGAATTCAGCTGTAGATTCAGTGATGGGTTATGACAGGCTATCTATTGCAAACTTGAAGTGCCAAGTATTAAATTTATTAGATTATGCTTTTCTTTTTTGTTTAGAGACATTCATTACTTCACAACTGAAGACATCATGCTTCACATGTTTAATATTATATACAAGCAAATAGTAAAAACATTACATGATTAATCATAAAGCTTCATGGCTTTAAATATTTAAAAGTTCAAATAAATGACTAGCCTTTCTCAAGTGATTTTAAATCTAACCTTTTCAACAAAGTATTGTATTTCGATACACCGTTGTTGATTCTTTATGCTCGTCTATAACAGCCAATGCTGTGGTTGGTCACTATATTTTTTCCTAACTCCCTTCTAGCATATATATATCACTGTACCTAAGGCAGAAGGTAGGACAGCAAGTTCCCCCTCCCCAATGCATGATGCCAACTGAAGTGAGCAGAGTCTGCATGACTGCCCTATGAAATACGAGATGGCATAATGCTATGTGATAGGGGCATCACACAAGCTGACCCTGGATCACTGTATTCAGTGGGGCTTACACTCATGTAAATGTGTACAAAACTGCAGCCTCAGGCTTACTGGGTAATACTTCACAGGTACACATTGAACACCGTGGGACTTAAGCATAAGATCATGCTATTAATTCATTTTATAATATTGCTGACTCACAGCCCAATCCTAAACTGCGCTGGCGCAGCAGGCCCTTAAGGCTTCTGCTGCATTCAGTGCAGCTTAGGAACAGGCTGGAGGTTTAACACCCAATGTCACACCCAATGTCACGCCACATGGAGCTACTCAGATCTGCGCCAGCTATTTAGGTGGCACAAGTCCAAGCAACTCTGTGTGGAGTATTCAGGCCCAAGAGGCAGGATAGGATAAGGTGGAGGCCTGCTCTGCTGATCTTGCCCCCCTCCTGGGTGAGATCCAACTCCCCCTTCATTCCACCTTCTACTACCCGGTGCATCTCTTACCTCCACTGGTGGCTGATCCTCAGTATGCTGTGTCAGTGTGGGGGGGGGGGGGCATATCAAGCCTCCCACTAGAGCTGCTTACTCTCCAGGTACCTCAAACATGCTTTATACATTTTATATATTTCCATTACTACAGGTAATTTTGTATACATTTTCTATGTTTCCATCACTGCAGATATTAATGCATGCCTGTTGGTTTTCTACATATTCAACACATGCTTTCTTTTTTAACATCTTTTTATTATTTTAAGCATGTTATTATGTATCTTTTGAATATTGCATGTCTGCCAAGGCTACTGTCACAGTTCTGAGCTCTGATAAATATGTTTAAAATTCTAATAAAGGCATTTTACATTCTTTAAAACATTTCTAAAATCTTTTCCTTGTGCCCTTCATGACATAAACACAAAATGCTGATCTAGCGACAATTTTTTCAGTCCAAACCTAGAAGGGTCTGAATTAATAACACTCCCCCAATAAAAGTTTTATTAATTCATCAACAGGTATAGTGCTCTTGCTAGCAAGGCAATGGCAAAGCAATCAATGATTTCATGGCTAAGGCAGTCTTATTGTGAAACAGTATAAAATGCTAATATTTGCCAAGGTTTTTATGGCTAGAAGCATTTACTAGTAAACTTACTCAGTCCGTACATTTGATTTTATTGCCATTAGTTTGGATTTATGATATTTTTCCAAAAGGAATTGATGCATTCATCTGAAGGAAGGGACATTTCTGGGTAAGAGAAGGGTGGATTGGGCACGAAAGGGGGCAGGATCAGAGGAGGCCTCCTCTGCTGTATCCTATCCTCCCTTACAAGTCACGGGGGGCCACTTCCAAGTAGCCCCATAGGGCAGGCTAGGAAAACTCCATCCTGCTCCTTACCCATGCTGGATAAAGGTGCACAAGCACAGGCTAGGATTGGCTTCTTGTCTTTTTGACAGTGCTACCTGTTTAATTTGTGAGCATTTGTAGAATTTTCTTCCAGACAGACAGGACAGCTCCTAAAACATGAACCAGTAAGTGCCTTACTCAATTTAAGAAAAAAAAATGGCTTAGCCATAATATCCACAGGAAAATATGGAAGAACCAAGCATTGATAAAATCCATGGGTAAAGCAAAACTACAAAGCCGTATGTGCATATTTAACTATTTGGAGATCCATACCCAAAGATCCATTTTTTCTTAATTAGTATATGAGATGGGAACAGCCCACAAGCCCATCTAGTCCAGCTTCCTGTATCTCACAGTGGCCCACCAGGTGCCTCAGGGAGCATACAAGACAACAAGATACTTGCATCTTGTTGCCACTCCCGTGCATCTGGCTTTCTGAATAACCTATTAACCTCATACCACCACCCACCAGACTACACCAGACTACAGATTGACTGTGAAGACACCAGACTACAGATTGGGTTTAACTTTATTAAACACAGGTAACCATTTAAAAAACACAACATAAAACCTACTAGACACACTACCCCTCACTCATCAGTCTAGGATAAACAAATAATAATAATAATCAGTCTGCACATATCAATACACAATTCCTCTTGTTCACATACTTTTGTGAGATGTTCATTGCACTCACTGTTCTTCCTCCAACTTCTTGGCTTTCCTGCCACCTCAGCCACCTTCTTGGCTTTCCTGCCACCTCAGTTGCCATGCCTCCCAAGCTGCTTGTTTACTCAGCCACATTTCAGCACCCCATCCTCCCTATGTTAGGCACCAAGTTCCTTCTCTCTAACAGCCCTACATGGGTCTCAAAAGTTACATGTGACTCTCTCCACAGCAGTTACAGCACAATCCCATGCATATCTACTCAGAAGTCCCATTGTGTTAAGTGGAAACTTGCAGCCTCAGAATATTGATGAATTCACATCACAGTGAATAGCCAAGCCCATGGAAGGACTCTTTCCAAAGGAGTGGGATTAGCAGGGAGATGACAGGCAGCAAAGCAAAGAAGCTTGCAGGACCTTTGCCACACCCTCCTCCATGCAGCAGTCCCTTCTGATTCCAGAAAGCCTCTTCAGATGGTCACGGAACACTCTGGAAGGGGGCAAGAAGAGTCATGGGATAGAAGTGTGATTCATTTTACTTAGAAGTAGGCTCATTGTAGCTTGGGCTATAATCCTATCTTATTTATTTATTTGAAGAACTTATACCCCACCTTTCCCATGCCGAAGCAAATGCCCAAGGCGGCTTACAGAGAACAACAAAAGTACAATGTAACCATAATAAGTGAAAAACAAAAAACATTAACATTTAATGAAGCAAAGACCAGCTGCCATCCCTTTGACTTGGGACAGAGGGGGTATTTACCACCCCCCTCTTACCAGAAGCAAACACCTCTAGCCATGGGGATGGTGCCTCCATCTAATTTTCAAAAATTCCCTCCTCCCCTGCAGCCGTATTCCACAAACTTCTAGATAATTTACCAAACATCAGATTGATTTTTTTCCCAGTGTAAAGACAGTCAGGGCACGATCCTAACCTGGAGTTAGGCCAGCAAAGTTTAGCCAGCACAAGTGACACAGTAAAGCATGTTTGGACCACTCTCAGAGTCAGAGAGGTCAGCACACAGATGTGCGCCATCCTCCCTGACTCCAAGAGTGGTCCAAATGTGCTTTACTGTGTCACTTGTGCCGACCTAACTTTGCTGGCCTAACTGTGCCAGCCTAGCTCCAGGTTAGGATTGCTCTCTTAAGCGGTGTAATGTGAGAGTGAATTCATGGATTCCAGCCACCAGGCTGACACTGGACAGAAGGTATAATAGGCTAGGTAAGAAGGGAAGTTTGCAACCTCCTAGGAGTGGAAAATGTACAAATAACGTTTAGATGTTCGCATAGTTTCAAAAAGGTGGAATTTAAATATGCCATATAATAATTTGAATGCTCTGAAGCACTGATTTATTTATTTGTTTATTGAAAGTTTATCAAGCATGTTTATTTCAGGCAGATCTTAGATCAGCCATTTTCAACCACTGTGCCATGGCACATTGGTATGTCGCAGGTGGTCCACAGGTATGCCATAGGAACTTGAGGCTAGGTAATTTATTAGTAGCACTGATGGGGGATGTGAGCCCCCACTGGCAGCATGGTGTGCCTTGTCAGTTGTCAAAAAATGATGGTGTGCCATCACAATTTTAGTGCCTTGGATGCTGTTAAATAGATAAAAATCATTAGTTAAATGGGAGGGAGAGAGAGAGAGTACATGCACGCACACATGCATGTGCATACAATTTTACATGTAAAAATATTCTGTTATCTCTAAGAAGCAGATAAACATTTGGTGTCAGTCAAGTACAAGATGGCATTCTTCCTCTTGACCCAATACAGGAAAGCACTAAAGCACTTCCTTAAAGCCAGTACTGTTCAGGGCAGTACATTAGCATTGTGATTCCTATTGCTAGGCTCCATTTCACATTCCCTAACAATCAGGACTTGGAAACAGTGGAAGGATATGGAAATACAGCGCCTCATGTCATTCAGCAATTCATCTGGATGACTGAAACCCTCTGGATAGCTAAAAGCTCCCCAAGGCCTGATTCCAACCCCATATTTATCAATTGTGAAGATGCTTTCAGTAATATAACTGCTAACAATTGGAGTTTGAGACAGCAGGGAGAAAAATTAGGTAGCTCTTTAGAGACCCCATTTGAGACATGGAAGATCCTCTGGAGAGAAGTAAGTGAATGTTAAATGTGGCACAGCTGCTGACTTAACTTTCAGAGAGAATAGCATGCCCTGGAGGGTTTCTCATAAATATCAAATGTTACAGGACAACTGAGAAATAAAGCAGGACATAAATTGTTATTGGAACATGTACATGAAAATGTAGATCTACTTTATTATCATTATTTATTTGCAGTACATTAAATATCTAACTGAAAGAGAGGTTGGCACAAAACATCTCAGTAACAGTCCCTTCAGTTAAAAAATTGAAATATAGATACTTCAAAATGACAAAGAATGAGAGAAAAAAACAAATACGCAGCATTTAAGGCAGAGGACGACACAGAAACCATCTCTTTAGATGTGTAGTTCATAGGTGGCGAAGAACTGTATCTTACCTTAACAGATCAGCTTAACAGCTGTATCTTACCTTAACGGATCACTTTAAGCTTACAGCGCAATGAAATCAGGCTGCTGTGGCAGCCTGAGTATGTGATTAGGTGCAAACCTAACCAGGAGTTAGGCCAGCAAAGTTTGGCTGGCACGAGGGACACCCTAAAGCGCGTTCAGACCACTCTCAGATTCAGAGAGGATGACGCACCTCTGAGTGCTCTCTGACTCTGAGAGTGGTCCAAACATACTTCACAGTGCCCCTTGTGCCAGCCAAACTTTGCTAGCCTAACTGCTGGCCTAATTCATGTTAGAATTGCACTCTAAACTAGCTATAATATTAGACAAGATGTGCTTAACTTCCATGGATAACTGAATCCATGGCTACAGGATCCGTGGATATGGTCCCGGCTGTACCCAGATTTATATGATTAACTACAATTATTTTGGCCCTTACAAACAAAATATTGAATAATTAAGTTAATTCTTCTTGCTTTTGCCTCTGATTGAAGAGAACATAAGAACATAAGAAGAGCCCTGCTGGATCAGGCCAAAGGCCCATCTAGTCCTGCTTTCTTTATCTCACAGTGGCCCACCAGTTGTCTAAGGGAGCTCAGTAGACAACAAGATGCTTGCATCCTGTGGTCACTCCCTTGCACCTGGCATTTTGAAGTAGCCTACTATTAATGTAAGGAGGTTGCACCACCCGTCTTGTGAGTCCACAAGAGGACTCACTTGTGACTTCTTTCTTTCTTTCTTTCTTTCTTTCTTTCTTTCTTTCTTTCTTTCTTTCTTTCTTTCTTTCTTTCTTTCTTT
>JAJKFI010000050.1:3122554-3137825 GCA_029204185.1 Lerista edwardsae | reverse complement strand
TTTCTTTCTTTCTTTCTTTCTTTCTTTCTTTCTTTCTTTCTTTCTTTAGTATCTGGCTTCGACGGGAAAATCAGAGCATAATCCTAACCTGGAGTTAGGCCGACACAGTTAAGCCAGCAAAGTTCGGCTAGCACAAGGGCCATTATAAAGCATGTTTGGACCACTCAGAGTCAGGGAGGATGACTCATGTCTGCATGTTGACCTCTCTGACTCCAAACGTACTTTACAGTGTCCCTTGTGCTGGCCTAACTTTGCTGGTCTAACTATGCTGGCCTAACTCCAGGTGAGGATTGTGCGTTCAGAGAGCTAAAGAGAGAAACATTATTGACTGCTGATTTTTATAGTTACGATAGGGATTTTAAAAAATACTGCTTTGTCTTAGGGACCTTTACAGAGCAGTCCTCATTCGTTTTAAGTTCCATTTATTTTAATGGGCTTTCCCTACATGCAAACATGCTTAACACATGCGAACACCCTTGCGAGTGCAGCCTGGTTTAACTTAATTCAAAGCCCAATCTAATGTTTGCAGAGCCACCAGTTTTTTGCAAGGCAAGTTCGATGCATACGCAGGAAGCATGGCTGCTGTGGGCCCTTTCCGTTTCATCCAAATATCTGTAGAGTGACTCAAAGCTACCACAGGGTTAGATGAAACAGTCATAAGAGGATTTCTGCCTTTCATAATGTCATGGTAGCTGTTACAATACAGCAGAAATAAAAACGAAGGGGTTAGCATCAAACTGGCCGAAAAGAAGAGGCAAACTTCAAACAAATTCCAATATTTTGTTCCCAATGTACTTTAATTGAATCTTACAGCTCTGTCGTAACCTCAGGAAGCGCAGGCGTAAAAGGAGATCCGCCAGTGCAAGAACAGCTGCACTGGTGAAAGCAGCACACACTGATGGGCGCAGGGTGGGCACCAGCGCAACCTACCCAAAACCCATTCCAGTGCAACCCAGGTGTGACTTGGGCACTGGCACTGGCATGGGGTGTACCGTGGAAGGTCCACTGAGTAGTGCAGTGGGACCAATTCCTATCAACATGCTGGACAGACACACACACCCCTCTGCTACAAGTCATTATGCCAGGAACAGTCTTGGTGCAGATTAGAGGAGTCCTGTACAGAGCCATACATGTGCCGCAAACATGAATAAAACACAACACCTGCAGTCTGGCTCAGCCACCCTCCCAACTTGCCGATCATAGGATACAGCATAATTCCAGCAGCCTCCTCCGCATATAAGTCCACACGCTCGCCAAGAACAGGATGCCTGGCGAGGGGTCAGGCCACCCTATCACAGAGGACATTTAGGTGGAAGGGAGTATGGTAATTGTGCTACTGCCACTGTGGCCTGTGCCTGGAAGGTCTTGGGCTCCCTGTATCTCACCCCCCTCTCTCTCCCACTGTATGTTGCTGTTCCACTGGGGAGGAGACTGCTAGACTCGAGCCCCCCCCCCCCCACGCCTGGGTGGAACTGCAGTGGAATTGCTGCAGCCTGGGTGCCTGGCTAGCACAGGAGCTCTGCTTGGAAGGGACCCTCGGTCACCCCAAGTGCCAGTGGAAAACCCCTGGATTCAGCCCCCTCCCCCCAGGCCCCAGTGCCAAAAAGTACACCACGGCAGGGCCAGTCACTTAAGCAGCACACAGTGTCCACAGGCAGACGAATGTCCTATGAAAAAAGGACTCCAAAACAGCATGTGGTCCCGTCATACAGAAACTCCTCCAGAGCCCCAGGCAAGCAGGGAACTCACATAGCAGAGAACTGGAGAGCTGCTCCCATTCACAGGACACATAGGTACTGCCCAGGGGGCCAGGTGGGCCAGGCACATCCTTGTGAGGTCCTCTGCAACACCCCTGTGCCCAGTCAGGGCTCAGGTAGTCTGTCAGGGCACCTAATGTATGAGCGTGTTGTGACCGAGCCACCAAGGCTTGGTGATGGCGATGGTGATGACACCATCATTCTGGCAAAAAATGGCTGCACGGCTGACTCTCCACGGGACCGGGATGCTGGAGGCCACTTGTGTGCTCATTGGGGCAGTGGATAGGAATGCACACCTCCCCACACGGATTACAGCCCCCAACAGGGCAGCTTGGCACCAGGGTTGCAAGCACTTGCTCTAATTTCATCTTGAAATTGAAAAAAAAATAGCTTTTAGGCACGAACTATTTGTTCAAAACTCCTGACCTGGTAAAATCTTCTGGACTGTGGAAAAATTTCCTGTGGCACTATAACAAGGGCTAATCTTAAACATGTTGATACTTGAGTTGGAAAATCCAAATGTTGTGCCTTTGTAGTACTATTTAAATAATAAACTATAAAACTGGCCATCTGCCACCTCTTAATGGCACTTATTTTTGTAACTGCTGTGACGTCCTCACTTATGATAGGGCCATCTCTGATTATCATTGCACAGTTTTGAAAAATACAGGCTTTTAAAGATTATGTAACCCATCAAAAGATTATGTAAACCCATCAAAAATGTATCAAAACTCTTCTTTGAGTTGTGGCCAAGTTGTTATTATATCAGAAAATTATGGGTTGGGGTCTTTTTCTGGCTCTCTATATTCTCTAAGCATAGCTTTAATCCATCTTATTGTACCTTGTTTGCTCCAGAAGTGATACGGTTAAAGAAACACTGTTTGGGTTTTTTTTAGATATCCTTGAAAGTATATCGTGGTTAGTTTCATCTAATTTTTGATGATAACCACAGTCTCATGGGACTCTTCAGCCTCAATGAATTTCTTTACTTCACTCCGGGAAGGATAGCAGAGATGGCTTTAAACCAAGACTCCAGAGGTGAAAGTACAACTAGAGCTATTCAAGTTATCATTTCCTTTTAAAGAGATCATTTCCTCTTGGCACCAAGCACCTCGCTTTTGTCTTTCAACAAAAATGTTGATTAACCACTGTGCACAGACTTAAACATAATGGATTATGGATTTTATGAAGTCTTTTTCCCCTGCTAAAGGGTTTTCCTTATTTTTAACAAAAAGTATTTTAACATTCATAGATTTACCACACACACACACACACACACACACACACACACACACACACACACACTCTGTCTCACACAAACCACACTGGCAAAATCAAACTAAACTGTTAAAACATTGTTGTACAAGAGGTTTAAATATCTCACATTTCTTGGGAATCAAATAAGCCACCTTTTGTATATTCACCTGGCCTCACAACTTCGGTTTTTCAGTCAATTACAATGCCCAGATTCTGCTAAGGGATATCTTCACATAAAAGCAGGATTCTGCACATAGATTCCAAATGTAAGAACTACATATAAAAACAGATGCTCTGTACGGAATCCAACTTCTGGGATGTGAATTAAACATAGGTGAAAAGCGGAGTGCCCCAGGGATCTGTCTTGGGGCCGGTGCTTTTCAACTTGTTCATAAATGACCTGGAGACAGGGATAAGCAGCGAGGTGGCCAAGTTTGCGGATGACACAAAACTTTTCCGGATGGTGAAGACCAGAAGGGACTGTGAAGAGCTCCAGAAGGATCTCTCCAAGTTGGGGGAATGGGCAGCAAAATGGCAGATGCGTTTCAACGTAGATAAGTGTAAAGTGATGCACATTGGGGCAAAAAACCAAAACTTCACCTATAGGCTTATGGGTCCTGAGCTGTCTGTGACAGCTCAAAAGAGAGATCTTGGGGTGCTGGTGGACAATTCAATGAAGGTATTTACCCAGTGTGCAGAAGCAATTAAGAAGGCCAATTCCATGCTTGCGGTAATTAAAAAAGGGGTTGAGAATATTATGGCCAATATTATCCAATAAAATGGCCAATATTATCATGCCATTGTACAAATCGATGGTAAGGCCGCACCTGGAATATTTTGTCCAGTTCTGGTTGACGCACCTCAAAAAGGACATAGTGGAGCTGGAAAAGGTGCAGAAGAGAGCGACAAAAATGATTACGGGGCTGGGGCACCTCCCTTATGAAGAAAGACTGCAGCATTTGGGGCTCTTCAGTCTAGAAAAAAGGCGCCTGAGGGGGGACATGATTGAGACATATAATACAAAATTATGCATGGAAGGGATAGAGTCGATAAAGGGATGTTCTTTTCCCTCTCTCAAAACACCAGAACCAGGGGGCATCCGCTAAAACTGAGGGTTGGGAGAGTTAAAACAGATAAAAGGAAGTACTTTTTTACCCAGCAGGTAGTTAATCTGTGGAACTCTTTGCCACAGGAGGTGGTGATGGAATCTGGTCTAGATGCCTTTAAAAGGGGATTGGACAGATTTCTGGAAGAAAAGTCCATCATGGGCTATAGGCCACGATGGATTGTGCAACCTACTTACATTAGTAGTAGGCTACTTCAGAGTACCGGGTGCAAGGGAATGGCAACAGGATGCAAGCATCTTGTTGTCTCATGCCTCCCTGGGGCACCTGGTGGGCCGCTGTGAGATACAGGAAGCTGGACTAGATAGGCCTGTGGCCTGATCCAGCGGGGCTCTTCTTATGTTCATAGCACTGGACGTGAAGAAAAGATGACCAATGTGGCATTGCTCATGGCTGACATATAGTTTAAGCCAGTCTCTCAGCTGCTGTGTTTACAGCATTCATGTGCCAGATTGGTGCCCATGGGTCTCTCATGTGCTAACTCTGCATACATAGGTAAGGTAACCTGGTACAAATTAGATGCCATGGATTGGGAAGATGACACAATAACATGTTTCTTGCAGACACAGCATCACACTGAATTCTGGCCTGATCCAGTTGCCTGCACAATGCACACATAGTTGGATTGGTGCCCTACAGTTTTGTGTCAGATAGGGCAACAATGCGAATTCAGTTCACGGTGTTGAGTGTTGTTGTTTTTTTAAAAAAAATTCCTCTTTGCACACAAATTTACTGAGGCAATGCCTCAGTCGTGCCTGTGTACAGTGGTTTGTGCAACTGTAGAATTTTTCCTTAGTACTTTTATCCAAATACCTCTTACAGAAATGAGTGTAGTCTAATTCTTATCTAAACTATTTTCCTTCTGACATGCTTTTTTCATATGAGAATGCACACTTAGTCACAAAATGAACCATCAAAATGTAATGTCAGATGCAATTCCTAGAATTTAACCTGAGACTTCTATACCTGTTAAGATACCGAAACAATTTTTTTAACATGATTCAGCCAAAGCTAAGCGTAACTAGATCTCACTCCTTCTGGAGAGTTCATGTATTTTAGGCCCAATAGCGAGTCATTTCCATTGAGTTGGTTGAACATTTTCTCCCCAGCTAGCCTGCACTGCATCCAACACAGGTTAGGCAGCAGCCAGAGCTCAACTCGGGGTAAGGGGATATTTTCCGCTTACACCGGGGTAAACGTCAACCAGCCCTATGGGGCTGCTCTGATCTGGCCCAATCAGCCAGGAACAGGGATTAGGATCTGACATAAGTGCTGGATCCACGCCCCCTTCCTACACTGGCCCACCCACAGGGCCTCCCTCTCTCTGCCCTCCCGCCACCTCGTTCCACCTCCCTCCTTCTTCCACCCACCCTCCCCAAGTCCTCGCACTGGCTGAACTCAGTGGCACGGGGACGACTTACCTGATGTCTACAGCAGCATCCCTGGGTCGACCCATGCCATGTACTGGCTCAGCACCTTCTTTTGCAGTGCCGATTTGCCTTAAGACACATTTCCAACAGCACTGGGCTGGCCCAATGCCAGTATGAGATTGCTCCCTCAATTTATAAGAATCTGGAGGAAAAATGGAGCAATAGCAAGTAATTAGCACAGGGCAATTGAAACAAATTATGCCAGACCAGGGTCCAGCACTCCCGTCTCTGTACCTTCCTTTTTCATGTACATGTATTTATCAGGAATCAGTTGGATCTTGAATCTGATGTGCACTGCCTCTAACAGCCTGACCTTGGGCAAACTACTTGAAGAAAAGTTATCCCGAAAACCAATTGGTCATTCAAGGAAAGATGCTTTGTGTTACAGAGCTTGTGCAGATCGGAAATTATCATAGTGATAGTCAAATCCACTCAATGAGATTCCCCCCCCCTCAGTTGATACAGCATTTGTAAGCCATGTTTTCTAACATGATAACTTGATGCACTCTCCAAGCACAAAACCATTTTCTAGATGTCAAGCATTAGGCCCAAATGTGCCCCCCTGAAGCAATTTCTCCAGCCCCTGTTATAATTGGTCTCTCCCAGCATGATAATTGGGGTCTCTTCTGTTTTGAAATTATGATCAAGATTTGCACATTTTCTCTGTTAGAACAAAATGCTTATTTCTGGCCATTGTGTCCTTAATGATCACTTCCTGCTTAATGATGTCACTTCCAGCCCTCAGCAAGCTCCATGAATGCTATTCATCCCACTGTATGAAACACCCATTTGACACCGGTGCTCTAGATCATGAAATACACAGATGTTGCCAACATTAGAAACAATTGAATGGCCATTTCAGTACACTACAACGCATCTCATTGCAGTCAGATTAGTATATAAACCAGTTTAGTACAATGTGATGGTGTAAATAGTTTGCAGAAGTTTGCATAATTTGTCTGAAATGTGAATGGCAAGTTAATTTTTTTAGTGAAATTTGTTATGAAGCATTCAAAGCTTGTGAACAGAAAACACTCACTGAAGGCCCCATTGTAGTTTAAACACCAGCATTACATACTGGGAACAGTCTGTCTAATAAGAAAACCTGTTAAAATATTTTCCCACCAGACAACTCTCCAGCCAGAAACTATTTTGAACAATGGTTCCACTTTTTCATAATGACATTCTGAGCAGCCTCATTGTTCAAAACTGGTCCCACAGATATCTAATTTTTAGTAGGATAAAACGTGTTATTAGACCATATTAGCGTTTTTATCCAGAAAATTTCCCTCGTATTTTACAGACTTCAGGGAACCTTGTCACCATATGTGGTGCCTTACCATTTCTAACTACTGTATTCTAGAAATGAATACACTTTGTCACAGCAGCCTTATCCGTGACAGATTTGAACTGCTGCAGGGTGTTTATGGACCAGAAGCAAAGAGTCTGTTTTAACTCATCAGAAAGTGAGTTTAATGAATAGGCTTAAAGCCTCATCTATTGCTGCTCTTTTATTGTTTAACTATACTGATTAGGATTGTTCTCAGTATAGCATTGCTATTATTCTCACATCTGTAAGAGAGCCCATGAAATTCACTGTGCTTCATCTCTCATGCAACTGCAGAACATTAACATTGGCATGCTCTCCACAGGTTTTTAATATTACACTTTATCATTAATCTAAACTATATTATAGTTTATATAATTTTCCTTGTGATAGAAATACGGAGTATTCAGAGCTGCTTTATATTTAGAGGTGGGACGGCCCCACCTGATCCATCAACTGAAATGGCAGTGGATATGCTATCCCACACCCTCAAATTCTGCCCGAACCCTCTAGTATGGGTGCAAGCGCCTGCACCACCGCCCCAACCCAATGTGCCAGTACCCCACATACACATGTGCACACACACGCGCACCCATTCAGTTCCTTTTTGGTTTTTTGTTCTCAACTGCCATTGCCACTTTCTCCTGAGCAGGTCAAAATACACACACATACAAACACACGTGTCCTGAAGAGGAGAGGGAGCTATTGCAGGATTGTGGTAGCGACACCCGCTGCTGTGAAAGCAACATCTTCCCTCCTCTTCTAACTTTGCTGCCACAATCTTTGCAGACCACCTCACAGCTTGCTTACCCGCCCACTGACCTGATTCCCCGCTGCCTTCATTTTGCCCTGGTTTTCAAGTAGAGCAGCAGAATGGGCCAGAGAACGGTAGTCAGGAAATGCACTGCTCCACTTCCAAAAAAGGAGCTCTCAGCTTCAGTCTTTTTGAAAAGAAAAGAGAAGGCAGGGGAAGCGGTAAGCGAGGGCAAGGCGAAACTTCTTCAGAGGTAGCTGATGGGCTCAGGATGTTGCCTGCTCCCACCCACCACCTTCAGCACCCTGCCTCATGTTGTCTCATGGATGGGCCAACTCTCATCTAGATCCAACATTGAACTTCTGCTTTGTTTTGTTTTCCCCTAACAAATCGAACCCCTAGCTTGGAAGTGAATTACCCCTCGTCTACGGGTGCCTGACACCAGTTGTTAGCAGCCAAAGCCAAAGGCTGCAATCTTATACAAACTTAGGTCACAATCCTAAACTGAGTTAGGCCAGTATAAGCTAAGCCAGCAAAGTTTGGCCAGCACAAGGGCCACCATGAAGCATGTTTAGATTACTCACAGAGTCAGAGAGGCCGACTCCGTGCACCATGCACACCAACGTGCGCCATGCACACCAACATGCTTTATGGTGGCCCTTGTGCTGGCCAAACTTTGCTGGCTTGGCTTATGCTGGCCTAACTCCAGTTTAGGATTGTCTCCCAATGAATACAGTCTTTTGGGATTCAGGGCACTTTGCTAGACTTTGAGAGAGGAAGTATTTGTTGACTGCCTACCAATTGCAGCGGGCTGCCGCAACCATTCCTTGATAAGTGAGCATATCTGCATTTGTTTCCATTCCTCAACATGGCAGTTTGGGGTGTTAACTATGAGTGTTTTTATGTGCAAGTACAAAAAATATGAACATAATTATAGAAAAAAGAGGGACAAAAGGATAAGAATTGCAAAAGCCAGCCACTGATAAGGACCTACTATAAGGGCACTTTCACAATGATACTGTCACCCACCCTTCACAACCAGGAAGAGATGGGACTGATTCTCAGATACAGCAGATAATTTTCATCTTGAAGGCTTCCAAGTTTGTTACTTGCAGTTAGCCTTTGTCGAAGGAACAACCCATGCAGACAAAAATAATAATTAGTTGACAAGAGTGGCAGGAGAGTCAACATACAAATATTTATTACAACCATGTATACATTATCTTTCCATCACTAATGCTTCTAAAGAAAAGAAATACTGCATATGGAGTATATATGCTCGATACAGGGCATATACTTTGTAGGCCATATATACTGTATGCCATGCTGAAGGCAACAGATGCACCAAAAATTGCATCTATTACCTTAAGGTCTGGGGCAGGCATAATGCTTTGCTTTCTAAAATCATGGTTTCCAACTCAGAAACAAGCATCAAAAATATATGCTCACTTTCCCTCTGTCTGTGGTGTCAGTTTCCTCCTTCCTTCCCCTTTTGCCTTAATCATGATGTAGTACTGCATCAGCTCACCACCAACTATCATTAATGTTAATTGGGTTCCCTCTTAACCAGTGATGTCATGTAGGGGGAATGCAGGAGAACTCCGTTCCACTGTTAAAATTAGGGCTGACTCCGCCCACTTTACTCTGCGGCGCTTCCCCCCTCCTCCCCCCTCCCGATTCCTCTGCAAAGAGCTTTTCTTCTTGGTTGGCCAGCAGTCAGAGGGTTAAAGGGAGTGACTCCAGATTCCTAGAGGGGCGAAGGGGGAAGGGCTGCAGTGGGGAAGTCCCATCCTGCACAGTCCCCTTCCTCGCTCCCTTCAGCCACACACGTGGAGTCAGCAGCCACTCTGGTGAGTCTGCAGCCCACTGGGGAGAAGGGGCGTCCTGGGGGTGCAGTGGCGAATTGAGGGGGGCGACGGAGGGGAGCCGGGACTTTTTGAAGCTGCCCTCCTGACGTGCCAGGCGTAAGTGGGCTTTGGTGTGGGGAAGCACCCAAGGGTGCTGTCCGGAGTGGTGCCGCCCCTCAGCCCCTTCCACAGATTCCTGCCTCATTCTGCTCAGCCAGCCTCGGCTTTGAGGCTGCTGCCCCCGTGCCAATTTTCAACTTCCCTGGCAATTTTGAATAACTCCACCTCGCCTAGCCACGAAGACCAAGGAAAGGCTTTCGCCACTGTCTCTCCAGTCCAGAGCGTTTCACTGGCGCTCTGGGTGTGAGGCTTCTTTGGGAGACTGTCCCCATCGCTATTGGAGCTGCAATTGGGGTGGGGGGGGAATTCTTCGCTTTCTGTTCTGTAGGTGCCAGGTGCTGTACAGAACCGGCTGGCTCCGCCCATTCGTTGCTCACGTCGTTGCTGGCTAGGAACCAGCTGCGGGTAGACCTGGGCTCTGCCAGCCTCCGGCTTATGACATCACTTGCGGTGGGCGGGTCCCAACACGTGCCAATCAAAAGTGAGTTCCTGTTCTTAAATAATTTAGATGCCACCACTGCTCTTAACCAAGGTTTGCAAAACTGCTTCAATCCCTGGCTATGAAGAGAACCATATTAGCATTAACAATGATTAATGCTGACACAAATGCAGTAATGGGATCTGGGAATGAACTACAGGAACGCTGGGCGGGACTTACGCGTGATTGGCAGCCCGCCCGTTCCGTTGGCTGCCTGCCGGCCGCGCGGGCTTCTCCTGGGCAGCGCGCCCAACCGCTGGTCGTCCGATCACCCGGCGCGCCCCCCCCCATCCCCCCCGGCGAGCCGGCATTCCTCCGAGGCCAGGGCGGGCGGCAGACCGAACGGACAGGCAGCCAATGATGCGTAAGTCCCGCCGAAGCCCCGCCCAGCGTTCCTGTAGTTCATTCCCAGATCCCATTAACTGCACAAATGTAACACTAAACCATGGTAAGCCTGAAAATAGAAATCAAGAGTGGAGGGGAGCAGAAAGGAACATGTATTCCTAACCCCCCATGAGCCCCGGTTTGCAAATCATGACTTGCAGAGAACCTTTCTTATGCCTGAACTGAGCCAAAAAGAGAAACATGGATAATGCCTTGTATGATTGCCCTTTGATCAAAAGACTCCTTGCAGAGTTGCAGTCTGCAAGTAAAAATCCAAGGAGGTCTCCTCATCCAGGGAAAAGTTCTTGGAAGATGAAGTGCAACCGTCACTATGATTGTCAGGATCATTGAAATTAATTACAACTGCAGGGAGTGACAGAGCCCAAAATAGCACTAGCTTCTGGTGACCCAAAAAACCACTCACAGAATATTTGGCAGAGAGCACATGCAGCTTAAAAAAAGAACATAACCCTTTAGGCCCATGCAAGCAATTAAACATTTTGTGGAAATGTCAGGCCATAAGTAGGAAAGGACCTTTCAATTGTTTACAGAGTGTTTTCCTCCAATTAGTGAGAACAGATTTTAATGTCTACCTGTTTCCTTTTCCCCCTTAAAGGCCCAGATAGGCTTAAGTTTGAAAAGGCAGCTGTTCAATTAAAAAATAACAATAATTCTTGCCAAGACAGACCCCATGATTCTTACGGGGAGGGGTGCGGGTAAGTAAATGCCAATCAGCTTAGCAGTATTTAAAGATACGTAAGGAACTTAGCCTGGGAGCTCTGCTGACGACGTAAAACTACGAGACATTTCCAGAAGTGTCTGTCACACAAAGTATAAAAATAATCAGAGGCTGATGACACCAGTTACCGAAGACTTTTGCTGGTGGGCAGGGCAGTGCAATGGGCCAAATGCTCATTCTCATGCCATTGTTGCCTTTTTGGTGGCTAATACACTAAAAGCAGGGGATGGGTAATTTAAAAAATGTACATAAAATTTACGTAACGTATTCAGAAGGACAATATTCAGCAGACTGAAATCATTCAATCAGCTCAAAGTCAGGACAGACAAAATAAGGCCTTCCTAGGCTTGTTCCATGGACACACTTTTTCAGCACTTTTCTGGTATATTGGAACATTTCCCCCCCTGCTCTGTTGGTGTCATCCAAGACAGTTTACAAATACAGGCATGCCCCAGTATCTGCTAGGGTTCTGTTCCGGACTGCACCATAGATACTATGGATGCCTTTTTAAAGATAAGGGAACATCAGTGGTTTTGCTGTAAAAAGGTAAAAAAAAAAAAGATTTCTTTACAGTGCAATCCAAAGCTGCCCATTGTGTCGACGCTACATCACAGCGTCAACGCAACGTCGTAAAGCTGATGCAGGGACGCTGATCGGCACCCCTGTGTCGACGCTTAAGCAGCACCGGTCCCGTTGCACCCACACTGAGCCTCCCTTGCGTCGGCTGAAGCTGGCCAGCGAGAGGGAGGCTCCATGTCAGGCCAGGACTGGGATTGGCGGGGGGGGGGGGCAGAACGTGGTAGGCTCCAGACTTGGCCATAAGGTCCTGATTCGAGCCGTGTGGTCCCCTCGGCTCTGCGCCTGCTGTTTAGCAGGTGCAGAGCCGAGGAGTGTATAGGCGAGGCTGGAGGCTACAGTAAGGGTGCTAACGTGCCCTTGCCATGGGGAGGCTCCAGCTTCCCCAACCCAGCCTTGGATTTGGCGTTGGCCCGCTGGCCTTGCCAGTCCAACGCTGGTTAGAATTGCGCTCTTAAAGTTCCCCTAATGGGTGTCCCAGTATCTGTGGTTAACTGAAACCACGAATACCAAATCAGTGGATACCGGGGCACACCTGAACGAATAACTAAAGTGTTTGCAATGTTCCAAGTTAGGATTGTACCATCAGTAAATGTTCCATAGAATTCAACTTTTTTTTTTAGTTTCTTCAACACCATCATGACTTAAGGTTACTGCCTGCCTGCACCCCTATATGAAATCTTCCACAGTATCCATGGTAGCCGTGGATAACTGAAACCGTGGATACTGGGGCACACCTGTACAGGAAGCTGGACTACATAGGCCTTTGGCCTGATCCAGTGGGGCTTTTCTAATGTTCTTATATTTTTTATTAGTACTGTATTATTAAATACCATGGAAATAACTGGTTGAGGAGCAAATTACTGTCATTTTGGCTGGGAAAGCAGCATGAAGGAAAAAGGTTCTCTCCCCTGTGCACCCTGGTCCTGATAGAAATCTTCCCTCACCTCGTGTGTGTGTGTGTGTGTGTGTGTGTGTGTGTGTAGGCATTTCTTGTTAAAAGCATGCTTCTGTAGCATGCATTCATGTGCTTGTTTAGTTTGATCTTTGAATAATCTCAAAGCAAACCTGTAAGGATGGAGTATATCTCCAATTTGTTTTGTTTTTAATTTTGAGCGTTTTTTTTATTTGAAGGCTTTTCAAATCTTCAAAACAAGCAAGAACCACATCTCTATTACTCTGCAAGTTATAGACCTGATCCTTAGTGAATTGCGTGATATATTGTTGGATTTACAGGTGTGCCCTGTAATTTGGAATCCATGGATACTGGAACGCATTTTTAAAAAAAGGTAGGGGAACATTAAACAAATCTCATTTTTTACCTTGTTGCAGCAAAACCACTGATGTTTCCCTATCTTCAAAAAGGCATCCCCAGTATCCACGCTTTCAGGTATCCACGGTGGGGTCCAGAACAGAACCCCAGTGGATACTGAGGCATGTCTGTATTTTGATATAACCAGCTTTACTTAAATGAATAATAAATACATGACAGTGTCAGGAAAAAAACAAAGATTAGTCAACAACTGCAGTCCCAAAGCAACATTCCCCAACCCTTCCATTTTGAAAAATAAAGGTTGTGCTAAGATGCCACTGTCTCCTTCTATTCCTATACATGGTCTTTGCTGAGTTCACATACTGTAGATGGAAAGGATTTCCTTAAGAAGCCGTCTGCAAAAGATAGGTTGTGCCTTTTTGATTTGGATTGAGATCTTCTCCATGACTAAGAGTCCCCCGGATTATCAAACTGAACTGTAACTGGTGCAGATGTTTGCTTTCCTTCTTGGCAGCTGGCTTGCAGTTTAGCAGCTGTCAACAACGAGAAGATTGATTTCCTTCTAATTTTTGTTGTAGTCTCTTGATATGTGTCTCAGCTATCAGAAGTTTGGGGAGCGTTGCAGGGGGAGTTTCCAGAAGCATGTGTTTGGCCACTCTTGGAACCTGCAGGCTGGACTTGATGGAGCCTGGTCTGATCCAGAAGCCAGTTTGCATGTTCTTATATTTCAAGGTTATCCAGCCGGCTGCCATGGACTACTGCTGCAGGTGTATCTCTTTTAAAAGCAAGGCCAACAATAAAATGAAGTGTAGGATAATGAAGATTTAAATTAAAAAAAAATGTAATATTAAAATACCAATTCATTCTTCCCGAGGCTTTCAGCAGTTATCACCAAGGCTGTAGAAAACAGCTCCAGTTTACATATGCGGCCAGTTGCTTTTCTAATTGCTACAGCAGGCTACCACTGGGAAGAACAAAGGAAATATTTAGCACGTCGTAAATTCTTCTGCAGCCCTGCCAAGTGGCTGGAGTTCAGATTACAAGTTTATAACCAACATTTGAGAGCAATTTTAACTGCACTTTGAGAAAGTAGGTGGGGAGGCTGCTCCTCATTGTTTCTTCTAATTCTGCAGTAAATGTCTGTGTGAATAAGCTTGGGTTCAAAATGCCACACTCAGCTTGTCCTGTGGCAAAAAAAAATTCACTTAAAAATCACAAAGCATTAGAGGACGTATGTAAGAAATCTGAATTTTAATGAATAAATAGAGGCAATCATCTTCCTGCAATGCAGCAAAGGTGTTGCAAATTATTACTATGCACCTGTTTAACCTTCCTCTGTTGGGATCTTCAGCTGAATTGTGGTCATTCTGTCTCTCGAAGACGTGCTACCAAGTGCCGTGACCTCAATACATCTCTCCTGCAGTGCAAGGGCAGGCTAGGAAAAGCCTTGGAAGATGACAGTGTGGATGTCATCGCAGAGGTGAGCACAGAAGTAACCAGCAGAGTTATTTCTCTGGTATGGGCAACCTGGCCATTTTTACCCTGGGAATCAAAACTATACTTTTGCATGTTTCAATATCTGTTGTAGAATGCATCTCATGCTGTGCTTTTTTTTTTCTTTTTATGAGAGATTCAAATCTTTTTTGCCTTCTGATAATTTATTGTTTCCCACCTGGAAAAAATGCTCAGTAGTCTTTGTATTGTTTTAACTACCATGTTTGTATTGTTTTAACTACCATGGGCAGAAGATTTAGCCGAGAGGGTTAATGCCTCCGTTTGCCCGAAGATAACACCTGAAGATCTCAAGGTCCTGAGCTCGGGACTGCCGGAAGTCTCTGCGAGCAGCAGACCTTGGAAACTGCGGCTGATTAAAAAAGCTGAGTTTCAGCTGCCTCGTGGGAGGAGGAGTGTGCTGAAATCAGCTGCATCTCTGGTGGCAGCAGGGAAGCCTCATCAGCCAGCAGACGACAGATGGGTGGCTAAAGAAAGAAGGCTAAATCCAGAAAGAAAGATCTGTAGGAGTGTTGTTCTTGGAAGATAGAACATTCTGTAAATTGTAAAAACCTTCGGGTTTGTGAGAAAGTCTGCCTATGTAAACCGCCTTGAGTTACAGTCATTAGAGAAATCTAGTGATATTAAGAAAGGCGGTATATAAATGTATTATTATTATTATTATTATTATTATTATTATTATTATTATTATTA
>JAJKFI010000050.1:3097783-3122544 GCA_029204185.1 Lerista edwardsae | reverse complement strand
TATTATTATTATTATTATTATTATTATTATTATTATTATTATTATTATTATTATTATGTTCAGTCCTAGATTAAGGATTGGCCCAATCCTATCCAGCAACGGCGTGCCGGATGCAGGGCTGCTGGCACAGCATCTGCACCATCCAGCACACCATCCAGGGAACCAGCTGATGGGGACAGGTAAGAAGTGAAGTATTTACCTTCCCAGCTACCCCATGGCCCCTGATGGGACTTCTCTGATCTGTGCCAGCTCTTTTCCTGTTGAGGGCACGTCTGGCTCCTGCCCCAATCCCTGCCAGCAGAACACTACTGGCAGCCGATTTGTGCTACGCTGCTGGCAGGGCACTGCGTTCTGGTTGCTGCTCTAACGGGAGCATGGCCCAGACAGGCAGGGAGGCTGCCAGACCATTGCAGCCCACATTGCACTTGACAGGGTCATTAGAAAGCAAAAAGACCATCTGTTTAATGGTGTGGATTAGAATTCTCCCACCCTCGATTTTCAGTCTGATGTATGCTACTTTATTTCTTTGTCATGAGAAAACCATTCTACATGTATGCAGCACCAGGGGTGATGGTGGTGGTAGTGGTGGCGGTGTGTGTGTGTGTGTGTGTGTGTTGTGTGTGTGTGTTTTAATTATTGTGTGTCAGAGAGGATTTGATGGAAAACGTTTAAACATTTAACACTAGAATTAACTTTTATATCTTTTCTGTAACACTGACATACATTGTAAAATAGATATTCTTCTTAAAACCAGAATATTTCACCCATGGATAATGCTTAATATTCTTTCCTGCAGAATTCATTCATACCCAGACTATTAAAAAAAATGCCCCGTCTCCTGCTCATTAAAGAACCTTAACGCTCACATTTCACAGGTGAAATAGTCTTACATTAGGTACAAAGTATTGTGATAATGATTTGTGAACTTTTTTAAAAAAGTTTTTCCATCCAGTTTTATGCTGCTGCATTCCTCTACCTTGGCACAGTCACTATATTAAAGGAATCCTCAAACCATATTGTAATCACACTTGCATTTATTTGTAGCTGGTATGATGTTCCACATATAACAATGCAGAGAAAAATTAAAAGTTCAATATGCAATATACAAAACCAGCCATAGTAGCTTTTTCGGTGGTCTCAGGGAACTCCTTCCTCTTAGAAGCCTTTTTACTTAGCCCGGTGGTTCCCAAACCTTAAGCTGTGGCTCCCCATGGAGCTGCAGAAACCAGCCAGGGTAGCAGCTGGATCCACATGAAAAACCCACCACCATATACAATGAATAGGATTTAGCCCTAATGGGAAGCCGCAGCCATTAGCTCAAGGGAGCTGTCAGTTTAAAACGTTTGTAGTAGTAGCCTGACTTTTTTTTCTGCCTGACCTAGACTTTCTTGTTTAGGCAGACATTTGCCACATGGCCCATAGTGGACCATGTGGTACATTGATGAACCTTGGGATCTGCTAGAATACAGGATTGAACTGTAAATTTCCCAAGAATCTTTGTGTTGAGAAGTTCCTGATGGGATGTTTTGAGGCCTAATGAAAATGGGAAGAAAAGCCTTACTTCCAGCCCTGGATTAACCACTTAGCACAATAAGCACATTTAGGGCACCAGGAAAAGGGGGTATTACAGAGGGGTCCCCCCCCCCAGTGCTGGATTTAACATGGACTATGGTGCCAAAAACCACAATTAACCAAAACATAGTATGGAAAAAGAAGGGAGAATCACAGAGAGCACAATCCTGAGTTGAAAATAAGCCATTGCAGGCCTCCTGTGTTGCAGGAGTGTTGCAAATGTGCCATAAAGCGTGTTTGCACCAACTTGGGAGTCTGCTAGGCTGGTGAGGGGAGTGGGAGAAGGTGGCAAGAGGGCATAGCAGAGGCAGGGAGGGGAATTTGGGCGTAAGGGAAGGAGATATGGAAGGTTGGATTGGGAACCAGGAGAGGGGGTGGGACCAGCCATGGAATCTGTGCTGAATCCTAACCTCCATCTCTGGCCTGAGCAGCCTTACACAGGGCTGCTCAAATTTATGGCAGCAAAATTGCTCATGCAGATCCAAGTAGCCCCATGGGGATGGCTGAGGCTCAACATGGGGTAAGGGGAAAAATATCCCCTTCCCCTAGGTTGCCCTCCAGCCACCTCCTAACCTTGCACTTAATATGGCACAAGGCAGTCTGCCTCCTGTTCTAGTGCAGGTTGGGGATGGGCTGTGAACCTAAAATATATTAATTCAAAATAAATATATTTTTAACTAAATTCTGTTTTTAAGCACCAAAAGACTTGAGAAAATGCAGTAATTATTGGTCCTTCCTCACTGTTGCTGCAAGACTCATTTCAGGGCACAATCCTAACCTGGAGTTAGGCCAGCAAAATTTGGCTGGCACAAGGGCCACCGTAAAGCACGTTTGGACCAATCTCAGAGTCAGAGAGGCCAACACACAGACATGCGCCATCCTCCCTGACTCCGAGAGTGCACTCCTGACTCCAAGCGCAATTTACGCAGGCTAAACTTTGCTGGTCTAACTCCAGGTGAGGATTGCGCTCTCAGATTAAAAAAAAAAAGTGATTGACAGGCCAATCATATCCTCGGCGGCTCCCAGAGGAACAGCAGTGCCAAAATGGTCTCTGCTGCATCCAGAGGTCACCAAGGCCACTACAGTGGTCTCCTCAGGGTAGGGGAGTGTTTCTTCTCTTACCTCGAGTAACGTCGCTGCAGCAGTAATGTATCTCCTTGGCTCTGTGCCTGTGTTTAAGCGGGCACAGAATCAAGGAGGCCACATCAGACTGCCCGACTCACGCGGGGGGTTAGAATTCAGCAGCAGAGACTGCTGCTATCCCCTCCCTCCTCATGGCCACGATCCACCCTCCCCCTGCCCTGACAGGTCTTACTGCTGGCTAGCTGCACTGTCCTCACTGAGACACCGCACCAACTGACATGGCTCCAGTGGCCGTGCTCCCTACTCCCTAGGTGCCATGAACATGCTTTTTGGCATGTTTACAACACCTGGAGCCAGCGCTGAGCAGCAACACTGCCAGTCCGAGCTGTTAGGATTGGGCTCCGAGGCTTCAAGCTTTTCTCATGCTTCCAAAAGTATGACAAGTCTGCAGCTTGGAATGTGCTGGAATGTGGTATTTTAGACTCACCTGAACTGAACCCAATTTACTTTATTTTAGGAGGGCACTTTAAAAATTAAGACATGGTAGCACTACTCATTAGTAGCAATAAAACTTCACATCTCATTGCTAATGTTCTGCTATTTTAAAAAAAGAAATCAAAGGGGAAAAGTTCATCTCCAAAATAGCTGCTCTTGCGATTATGACAATCACTATTGTGGTCCAATAATGTTCTCATAGCAGGTTTGTGCTTGGAAGTCTTTAAAAGTTTATGGCTTATCTCAAATTCTAACACAGTTTTAATTGATTATCCACGTATAGTTTTGCCTGCAAGTCTGGCTACCTTCTTAAAATTTAGTGTGTTGTTAGTGGCTGCATCACAAAAACAGATCTGAAAAAGACATAGATGGGAATCAGATTTGACAGCAAAAGTTCACTTCCAAATTCATAGGTGTCCTTAACATTTCATTTGGCATAAAAGAGAACGCTTTGCAAGGAAAAATGCATGTCTGTGTTCTACTTAAAGTGTCATTTCTACCAACAAATACTTCTTTTCTCAAAAAACTCTTCCAGAGAGAGAGCCCGTTAAAAAAAAAGATAACTGATATATTCATTGTTCAACTGAGACAATGTCTTTCAAAAAACACAATGATGTCTTTTCAGAACACCTTTTTTAAAAAAAAACCCTCAGTTTTAGTATTTCATTTATTGAGGCAGCAAACTTCCGTATATACACTTTCTTCAGGGTAAGCCTCATTGAATTCAGGGAGGTTTATTTCTATGATTACACTATAATTACACTATTACGGCACTACACTACACTGCAGATTACATCAGTGTTATTCAAACGTTTTAGACCAGGACCCACATTTTAGCACTCGTGTCGGGACCAACCGAAAGTGATGTCATTAACCTGGAAGTGATGTGGTGGCAGGAAGTGCTGTCATTGTAACATATTAAAATGACACTCCTGAAATGCGAATTGGCATTCTTGGACTGTAGCAGTTGTATAACCATGAAACATCCCTGACAGAAAGCAAGATTAGAACCAAATATTATGTAAAAGGACTAGCCTAAAAACAATTACATTAAAATCCCTCACCAAGTGAGTTCTGATGCACAGTTTGAATAACACTAGATTACACTATAACTACCCAATCCTAGCCATGGGACGTGGTGGCGCAGCGGGTTAATTTGCTGTTGCTGGGCTTTCCGACCGGAAGGTTGGGAGTTCAAGACTGCGTGACGGAGTGAGCTCCCGTTGCTTGGTCCCAGCTACTGCCAACCTAGCAGTTCGAAAGCACCTAAATGCAGGTAGATAAATAGGGACCACTTCGGTGGGAAGGGAACAGCGTTCCGTGCGCTACGGCGTAGAGTCATGCTGGCCACATGACCACGGAAGCTTCTCCTTGGACAAAACGCCGGCTCTACAGGCTTTGAAATGGAGATGAACACCGCCCCCTACAGTCGGTCACGACTAGACCATCCAGTCATGGGGAAACCTTTACCTTTACCCAATCCTCAAGGGGGCCTACAGCAGTGGATTCCCCAATCTGCTGCCATAAGTCATGCAATGGTGGTGCAACTGTTGTGCTGCCATTGAGAGTGTTGGAGCCACTGGAGGAAACGGTTGGAGTCTCTGTGTGCCCACCATACACTGATCCAGCCCTCATTGAAGCCAGTAAGGTGCTGGCAGGGGCAGGTTTTAGGCAAGTCAGGGAAGGTTTGAGGCACGGAGTAGGGAGGGCAGGGGCAGTTCAAGGGCTGGAGCGGGTGGATCTCGGTTGCAACAGTTCTTGCATTGATGCTATCCTTGCTTCTCCAGCCTGACACTCCCCCTGCCTCTCCTCAGACGTATGTCAGTAAAATAGCTGATGTGGGTCCAGTGAGATTCATTGGAGACCAGGCCGCCTACTGGAAGGTAAGTATTACAGGCATGCCCCTGTATCGGTGGAGGATCCATTCCAAGGACCCCCCTGCAGATATGGAAACTGGATACCACGGATACCCCCCTCTGTCTTCCCCCCCTCCCCTGGGTGTGCAACCATTACATCATATTAAAAAATTACAGGATGAAAACCAGCTTGCTTATGCAAGCCAGTTTTCACCCCAGTAAGTGTTTAAAATGATGTAATTTTTGCATGGGGGCTGGGGACGTCTGCAATTCCCACCCGCATGCCCCCCCCGAGACCATTACATTGTTTAAAGAAAACTTATTGGGGGCGGCGGCTTCTTTAAATAAAGCGCGCTTTGGCAGCCTACAAAGAATGCCAGTGAGGTCAACAGGAACACCAAAAAACAAAAAAACACCAGTGAGGTCAACAGGAACACCAAATTGGTGTTCTCTTTAAGCAGCCAGAATGTTTAAAGAGAACACCAACGAGGGAAAGAGCAATTGCCATTTTGGCACTGCTGCTCCTATAAGCTCAGGATTGAGGTCTTACTTAAAATAAGACCTATTGAACTACTGTTGAGCAAGTATGTATAGGACTGTGTGACTGTACTGCATATAAGTTCTTTTTGTTTATATTATATATTACTTTTTTGTATTTTAAGATGCTGGAGTGCATTTATTTATTGGCTACCATGAACTTCTAAATAATGTGGACATAAATTTCAGATAATGAAATACCCAACATATAAGTAACCCACCATTGTTTTTTAAGAAAATCACAATTATATCAACATTGTGTTTGATTTGTGCTGTAAAAAATCACCCCAAGGTTATATTTGAATAACAAATAGTCCCTTACTCACCCTCAAGCTCACAGCACACTAAATAAAGAGTTAAAGGACTCTGTTTTAATGATGAACTGCCCTCTACAAGCAAACTGTTTTCAGAACCTATGACTTCAGGTTGTAAACTATATACCACAAACATCCAAAGCACAATACAGGATAGAAATGCCAAAGCCCTGAAACATACAATTGAATAACTACATCTATGTGTCAGACTGTATATTGTCAATAAGGCTTGTTCATTGAGGCACAAACTATAGCACATGCATTTCCAGTGTTTTAATCTCTGTAAACCTTGCTCCATTTCCCAACCCTCATAGTTGTAACCCCATATGGGTGCGGGCTGAGTTAAAGTGCAGATCTGAAAACAAACAAAAGGGAAAGAAAGTGCTTAAGGGCGCACACAGATCTGTTCAAAAGACATCAGAACAGTGCTGTACCTAATTTTGGAAATACTTGATAGTCACTCTAGAAGTTACCATCTCAGGAGGCAAGATAATGATTGCAAAAATCTCCACACCCTATCTTTTACACCTTTTTTCATACCTAATCACAACCATTGTTTTCCTGAGCTACTGCGGTGTGGGGGAAGCAAAGAAGAGTGTTGCTTCTCACAGTCAAAGCAATTGGACCACCATTCCTTCACATTGGGATATAGATCAAATGCGTATCCAGTTTAAATTAAAGTAATATAAAAGAATTGTATGTGATGGGGGGAGGGGAGACCCAATATGGATTCTTCTTGGCTATACTGCATGACTATCAGTAGGATGACGTTCAGTGATGGGGCATTACACTAGCCCGGTTGACTTGGCAAATGGGGAACCCGTTGTCTCCCTTTTAGATACATGCCGTCTTGCAAAGTTTGTAAACAGGCTCATCTCACAAGACGTGACAATATTTGCAAATGTGCTGCTTTATTTAGACTCCTCTAAAGGCATACTTGTTGATAATAGGACTGCGACAGTGAATCAGGAGGCAATTCCTTGGATCAAGTTCCATTAAAATCCAGGATGGTTCATTCCAAGCAAAATGAATGTATGATTATATGTAACATGTAATTTTGCAATCCTTCACTTGCTTCTCTGGGAGAAAGGTTAACTGGCAGAGAAATCCTTATTGTGAGCTCCACCAGCACAGTGGTCCCTGTACTGGCAGAATGTGTCGCAAATGTGTCATAAGGCATATCACGACACCTGGGAAACAGTGCCAGCAGGAGTCAGAGAGGCCAGCACACAGACGTGCGCTATCCTCCCTGACTATTAGGGTGGTCTAAACGTGCTTTACAGTGGCCCTGGTGCCAGCCAAATTTTGATGGCCTAACTGTGCCGGCCTAACTCCAGGTTAGGATTGTGCTCTCAGTTATGCTTCCTTGCTTGAACCTGAGTTCAGTTAGCTCTTACTTTGGGTATGATGAAAACAAAAATCATACTTGGTGTGAGTTCTCTATGTAATTCTTAAGCAACTTACTTAAAAGTAAGCTGTGTTAAAATCAGTAGGATGTTTACCAAAATCTTCATGTTTTGCTCGGTGCAGTTGCGGATCCAGGGGGGTGCAGGGATGGCAAGCCGCATGGGCGCCAGGTGGCGAGGGGGCGCCATTGCACAGAGTCCGCACACCATTGCATGGAGTCTGCGCGCATTTTGGCCCACCCACCCTCTTGTGCGCCTGGAACGCTCCAAAATGGACTCTTCTGGGCGCAGGGAGGGTGTGGCGGGGAGATGCACGGGGGTGGGGCAACATGCCGGGGGCGCGGTTTCGTCGCCTTGCCATGGGGCACGCTCCCGGACCGGACCGCCACTGGCTCGGTGACATGAGAATAGGGCTGATCCATGCAATCACCAGGAGGCGGCTGACGTTATTTTTGTTGTCATTTTTCCAGGGCAAAGTAGTTGTCTGGAGTGCTGCCCTATGCTAACCTTAGATCACCACTGAGCTGATGAGAAGTAATTCAAAGTCACTCAGCTAACCACTTCACCATGGAGAACTGTCAACATAGATCACTACAATCTACTTCCTGACATAGCAAAAGAGTTCTGTTGCTTGGCCTGGAGCACCCTTGAAGTGCAATGATTGAATGCCAGTGTGTCAGACCATGCAAGATTCAAGTGAAATGCATGTCTGAACCCTGTGCATGCACATAATTATGATAAGTGCCTAAATAAAACAAATAACAAATAATTATCTGTACAAGTATGTCCTTCACACTTGGCAGGATTGCTGTATATTTTATACTCAGTTTGCGTACAAAAAAGGTGAGCATTGGCCTCTATTTTTGAAGCACATATGCTTCAAAATGCAGCCAAAATTAGCTTTTATGTTCCAGATATGGAGCTGTACTATCCTGTACAGTGTTTCATAGTGGAAGCCTTTTGAAATAAAGGCTAAACATTATTGTACCTGAACTGTGATTCTCCAGAATAAAACAACTCTCTTAAAATACGAGGCTTATAATTCAGTGAGTATCCCTAACTAAGCTATATTGATTAAACAGATGCTAGAATATTTTGTGTTTTAAGTCCAAGACTGTAATATAAAAAAAGAAAAGAAATTTGTTAGGCAGCTATTGTTACTGTGTGTCAATAAGAAGCAAATAAATTGGATAGATTTTCCGAATCCATTTTTCAAACTCTCAGCCATCCATTACAAACTTGTTGGTGAAAAGGCCATGAGAGAAATTTTGATATAGTGAGATAAATTCCAATATCACTGCCACACTGTAAAACTATCCAATAAAAAGGTAGCATATTACATAGACAGGGGACCTCTTTGACTCTTAGCCTTGTGCATTATATTGGTTTACTATAAAACACACAATATTAAATACCTCATCCAATTGCATACTTTAACTACAGTGTGTCTCAAAAAAATTGTGCACACATTTTAATGAGCTCTAATTCATACATACTTCATTATGGCAAACGTGCAACACTTGAACATCTAAGACAGCAGTTCCCATCCTTTGGTCGGGCTCTTCTGCCTTAAGGAGGGTACCAACCCAAACTGGGACCAATTGGTGCTGTTAGTACAGCACTTCTAGGTTTCGCTGCTGCCACTGCCGAGCGGAAAAATCCTTTTTACATACTCATGTTCAGCAGCAGCGGTGCTGTACTAATGGCACCTAAGGTTCCCTGGCCGGGTTGCTTGCTACTCACCTTAAGGGGATTGCATCCCAAAAGCAAACACAGACACCTGCCCTGGGGTGTCCCCCAAATTGCTAACAGATGTGTGGGAACAGATGTGTGGGACCATCCCAGCACATAACTTGGTGGATGTCTGGAGATTCCTTAGTCAGTGATGTCAGAGGTGTGTAGACACCAATGGGGAACATTTTAAGCACTTGGTCCAATTAATTAACTGGATCAAGCAACTTCTTCTGTGTATACCATATGCAGTATATGCAGAATTATAGCATCCTAGTATAAGTGTGAATTATTGCATAATATGTTTGACTCTATAAAGCAGTGGTTCCCTATCTCTTTTTGCACCGGGACCGCCTTTTTAGATACAACCACCTGTCAGGACCTCCCTAAGACCTAGGGCCGGAAGTGATGTCATTAAGCAGGAAGTGAAGTCATTGTTTTTAATAAATCACATGTCTTGAAAATCGAAAGAATTCCACATCCTTTTCAGAATGATCTGAATGCTTTGTATCTAAGTGACGTTTGAGTTTTGAGTTCAGTGATTGATTCAGCACAGAGAACAATATTGGAGAGAACGCATTGTGGCTTCTCTATGCCATTGCTGATCAAGGTAGTAAAGCCAAATTTTAGATAACCTTCAGAGTATTTATGTTCATCTTATCCATGTGCTGAGACTCACCTAGGTATGCACATGAAAGGCGTGACATGCCCACTCAGAAAGAGACCTGTGAGATACTTCATCACACACATACACATACACCAAGACGAGCCCATAGGAAGGTTAATTTCCCTTGCTATGAAGGAGAATTGTGCTCATGCAAGAATCCCTTGCATACCTTTCAAGCAGAAGGGGTCCTTATATAAGCGGAATGTTCCTTCCACTCAAGAAGGCAGCTTCAGTTCATGGAGGAAGCTCTCAGAGGTGCAAACATTAGTCTGGATACTATTCAGAGAAAGTCTGTCATGATTAAATGCTATTGAAATCAATGGGACGTGTTTGGCATGAGCAAGGGCCCAAGGGCCACTCTATCTCCAGAACTCCTATTCTGATGGTGAAGTGGGCTTGATGGTGAATGCAAAAGGCAACATGCCTTTAAGTACAGCTAGGCCGCTGCTGCAAACGGTGAGTGGCTGCAGCCTCACATCAGTGGCCCACCAATGAGCCCTGGCACTGGAACATTAGCATAGGGGGGCAGGTGGGAAGCACAGAGGAGGAGGAATGGGGTAGAGACCTTGGGATGAGATGGAGAGGAGGAGGAATGGGGTGGAGGGGCTGGATCAAGGATGAAAAGGGGGCTGTATCAATGGCAGAAGTGCTGCTGATATCCTATCCCCCTTCTGAGCCTTGATCTGCCTTCTCAGATCCACTCAGACATGTGCCTGCAAAATGGCTGATGCAGGACCAAGTAGACACAGTAAAAGGAGCAATTGCTTACCCAGGAGGAAGGGAACAGTTGTCCCTTTAACTGGAGGAGACCTCTGGGACTGCGCCCTCTCAGGATGCAGTGCAAGCTCTGGTAGCATGGCTACATCAATGGCGGGGGGGCAGGATTTAGGGTCCAATTCTGAAACCAGCAGTAAGCTGTTACCTCTGGCTCCGGTGTTGCAAACTCACTGTAAAGCACATTTGCAGCACCACTGAAGGCCCCGAGCTGGTGCTGGGCCTGCGCCTGCAACACAGAGCCTCAGTTTCAAGAAACAGCCTCAGCTCTGCCAACCGCAATAGGTCAGACTGTGGACCAGTGGAGCAGCCTGGGGGGGGCATGGGGAAGGCGAGGGGGAGATGCGGGAGGGCAGAAGCAGCGCTGGGAAAGGGTGGTACTGCTGGCGGCACACACCGCCACATCCTACACACACCCTGTGTTGCGTTTGGATGCCTGACACAGGGCTCTCCAGTATTCACCATCAAAATAGCCGGTGGAGACTTGGCATTATTCCTGCAGGATGCAGGGGTGGCCATTTTGGTACTACTGCTCCTCAAGGAGCCAGGCAGCTCAGGGGAGGATTGGGCTGTTAGTTAGTATTCAGCTGCAACGCATGTCCCATTAATTTGGCTTCTCTTTTCCTCAGAAACTTCCATGTTTGCTACAACTGCTATTTCACAGCAACCAAAGTAACAGTTCTCTGCATCAATGTTTCCCAAACTGTTGGTCCTGACCCACCAGTGGATCACGAAACTGAAACTGACAAGCTGAGAGCTGACTAGGAAACTGTATTGAGCTCAATGGAAAGTGGGAGCGCAGTCCTAACCAGGACGCAATCCTAACTCGGAGTTAGGCCGGCACAGTTTGGCCAGCACAGGGGACACAGTAAAGTATGTTTGGACCACTCTCGGAGTCAGAGAGGCCTGTACACAGATGTGCACCGTCCTCCCTGACTCAAAGAGTCGTCCAAATGCACTTTACAGTTGTCCTTGTGCCAGCCAAACTTTGCTGGCCTAACTGTGCCAGCCTAACTCCAGGTTAGGATTGCGTCCTGGTTAGCAACTCAGTTAGTTGCATATGCACATTTGTTTGAGAGTAGGCAAACATGCCCTTGCTCTTATTGAAGGCCTGGTGAAGGAAGAATGATCCTGATCTGATCATTCTCAACAAATGCTCCAAAAGCTGGTCCTCCTCCTCCTCCACCACCACCACCACAATAGTAAAAAGAATAAAAGCTCGAGAGGCTGGTACAGTGAAACTTTTGTTTTCAGTCTTGCAAACCTAGGTGGGTCCTGATAGAGTGTTATTTTAAAAAGTGGGTCTCAGTGCTAAAATGTTGGGGAACCACTGCTCTCCATGGCCACCAAAAGGCAGCTGCCATGTCTGCCCCTCCCCCATACTTTCTGAATGTCTCTGGGAACACATGTCATCATGAAGCTTCATTCCCAGGGACGTCTGAGGGGAGGTGGCAGCCAAACTGAGGACTACTCCTGACTCATGGCCCAATTTTGCCATGGTGCCCCAGAGCGATATGGAAGGTGGTAGCCTCTGGGGGCCTCAGAAATGCCTCCAGAGGTACAAGAAGCCAGTTTTTACAAAAACTGGAAGTACCCTTCTAGCACCTCTGGAGGCTTTTCTGAGGCCCAAAGAGGCATCTTCAGGCCTTAGAACACTCCAGATGGCTTAGAACTCCTCCATATTTGTTTATCCTAAGATTTTGTTATCCATGGGGGTCCAGGAACTGATCCCCTGTGGGTACCCAAACCTAAACCAGTATTAAGTAGCTTCCTATGTTTATATATTTATGCCCCAATCCTGTCCAATTTTCCAGCGCCAAGGCAGCTGCAATGCAGGTCTGAGGTAACAAACATTCCCTTTCCTTGAGGAGGCCTCAATGACTGCTCCCCTCAGCCACCCCAAGGATGTAGCACATGCCTGCGGGGCCACCCTTCCTCCGCGCTCCCCCACCTCATTCTGCCTTCCCTGCCCCCTCCCACCTCCCCTCCTCCCGCCCTCCAAAGCCACTGCTCTGCCCAGGTTCAGCCAGCATGGGTCAGTTTACCTGCTGATGCCTACAGCTTGGCTGGATCCTTGCACCGACCCAGCATGTCCTGGGCTGGTGCGAATGTGCCAAGTGGTGTACTTCTTATATTTAGCAGGAGGAGAGTAATTGTCCTCTTCACTCCAGCACAGTGTCTTTTCAAGTGGCTGTTGCTGGTGGTGTTCTGCATTTTTTTTTTTTAGATTGTGAGCCCTTTTGGGACAGGGAACCATTTAACTTATTATTACTATTTGCCTGTAGTAATGTGAACTTTGTAGTAATGTGAACTTTGCGAACTTTGTGTAGCTTCGTGAACTTAGTGTTGAAAGGTAAAGGTAAAGGTTTCCCCACGACCGAATGGTCTAGTCGTGACTGACTGTAGGGGGCGGTGCTCATCTCCGTTTCAAAGCCTGTAGAGCCGGCGTTTTTGTCCGATCATGTGGCCAGCATGACTCTACACCGTAGCGCACGGAACACCGTTACCTTCCCACCGAAGTGGGCCCTATTTATCTACTTGCATTTTTTAGGTGCTTTTGAACTGCTAGGTTGGCAGGAGCTGGGACAAGCAACGGGAGCTCACTCGGTCATGCAGTCTCGAACTCCCAACCTTGCGGTTGAAAGCCCAGCAACAGCGGATTAACTCGCTGCGCCACCACGTCCCACGTTCAGTGTTGAAAAGCGGTATATAAATACGATTGATTGATTGATTGATTGATTGATTGATTGGCAACGACTCTGGGCCAACACAAGTAGGATGTGTTGGCCCAAGGCACAGTTAGGAATGCGCCCTGAGTTGATGAATGATGATAATTGCTGTGGAAAGGGCAAGTGCATTCGCCACAGTGCTGCACTATACTGTACATACAGTCCAGAAATATCATTTTGTGTACCTCTCATTGAGGGAGAACAAGAGCTTTTGCAGGAAAGGGGTAGACGTCATCCTTAGAGAGCCTACATAGCACGTGCTTTAAGCTGGTGCTCATAGAAGCAGACAGAAACTTTCCTTACACATCAGGTCAGCTTCTAGAAACACCTTTCAAATAGAGTGCTTATAAAATGTAAAGCATTCCTTTTGGGAGAGGGAGACCCCACCCACTTCCAAATTCAATTCCTTTGTTAAACTTTTTAGGGGTTTAGGAAGTGGGCTTTTTTTTCTCTGTAGACTAACATGGCAAGTGTGATTTGGAAACAAAGTGGATGCAGCGCTCTTAAAAGTGAAGCCCACAAAAGCCACATTGTGGCATTTCCCACACTGCTCCTTAGAGCATTGGCTGTGCTTGCGTTCAGCTAATAGTTTGAAAAGGTGTTCTGTGGAGTGATATGAGCTGAAACTGGGCTTCTGATCTCCTGATATGCCAGATGGTAGGAAGTGTATGAGTGTTCTGATCTGAAAAAAAAGAGATTGTTAAGGGGGGAGCTTTTTCAAGACTTTTAACGCACCTTTTTGTGTGCTGGATAGCTGGCATATGGGAAATATGATGCCCCCATGGAGCTGAATAAAGCCAACTGTGATTGATCTGATTATACAGTACATTTATTCAAGATCTTTACCTGCTGCAAGGTAATCAACGGGTGTGACTTGCATAGCAAATAGATCCTGCCTCAAAAAATCTATGGAGTTCTTTCCATTCCAATTGTAAGTACCACAGCTGCTACCAAACTGAACAGAATTCAGAATGAAATTGGAGATTACTCTTCTGTAAACCTAACTTCTGTAAACGTACAGTGAATTTCAGGGGATGCTAAAAGACCTTTCAGAAGACTTGCAAAATTTGCACATGAGTTCAAAAAGAATCCGGCTTCATAATGGGCCGAGGGGTAGGGGCACTGCCCATTTCAAAAATAATGGTTTGTGGTTTTGTCATTCAGTATGACAATGAAATTCTCATGTCATAGAGAATTAAACAGCAAAACCCAAGGTATTTGTTGAATTACCTCATGAGCAGCTCTCAAAGATACAAGAACCTTTCTAGAAAACACAGAAGCAACATTATTTTAAATTAACTCTTGCCAGACTTTTCCCCACCCCCTTCCCATTCTACTAATGCTTTAGTTGAGAGGAATTGGAGAGTTAAGGGATAACTAACTGAGTGACATAACTCTGTAGGTGTGCAGAGCATAAAAGATAAGGGCTGGTGGAAACTGTGTTTGAAACTGAATGGCTTTTATATATGTTCCAAGCAGTGATGTCATGCAGGGGGTACGCGGGGGTACGTGAGTACTGGTTTCTAGGATTACAGCTGGCCCCGCCCATTCGCCCGCCCACTCGTCAACTCCACCCTCTGCAACGTTTGAATTTCCTGCATGTTTGAGTTGCCTGCATGTTCTCAGAGCCAGGCAGGCAGGCAGGCAGCGAGCGGAGCCTTTCCTTTCCTTGCCACTGAAAAATGAGTTGCTCTGGGGTTTTAACATGATGCCAGGCCTCCTTAACATGTTCTGGGGGTGCTGTGGAATACTATTGCAACTGTTGGGTCAGTTTAAAATCATCTGAGGCCTCAAAAAGGGCTTTTTTCATGTCACTTCCTGCCACGACATCACCTCTGGCTTATGACGTCACTTCCGGTGGGCGGGTCCCAACACGTGCCAATCAAAAGTGAGTACCTGTTATTAAATCATTTAGATGACACCACTGGTTCCAAGTCTATAATTCTCCATTTCTTAGCATCAGTTCTATCCTGACACTTCCATAGGATAGTTTTTGGAGGCACCTGGCAATGTATACTTGTGACAAACATTCAAGGGAATTTTCATGTTCTGCATGTAACTTGCGTAGTACATACAATATGCCAGTGTTTCTCAAACCTTCTAGACCAAAACTCACTTTCTAGAATGGTTTTCATGTTGGGACCCACTGGAAGTAATGTAATTAACCTGGAAGTTATGTCCTAGCCAAAAGTGACATCATCCAGCAGGAAGTGCCATCATTGTGACATAAAAAAATGACACTCCTGGAATGCAATCTGGCATTCTTGGACTGCAGCAATTGCACGGACAGAAAGCAAGATGAGAACAAAATATTATGTAAAAACACTGAATTTAAAACACAATTAAAAAAAAAACCTTCACTTGAAAATTCAACCTGTGAAACAAAAAGAATATAGCAACTTCCAAGACGGCTGCTTCCAGCTTTCTGTGACCCACCTGATATCAGGTCGCGACCCACCAAGTGGTCCCATCCCATAGTTTGACAAACACTGCAATACACAATATGCATGGATCTCTCAGTACTTGCAAAGTCCCTTCACACATACTCTGCCTACACACACACACACGCACTATTATAAAAATGTATATACATACATATTAATATATTACATCTATATTATAAGTTCACAGAGCTATTAACTTGGCACTCATATTGCAGAGAGAACAAAGAATATTGGACTCTATTGAACTTTGATAGTTTCTTCTGCAGGTGGGTACTGTTTCTGTGCTTGACTGGATCAGGCTTATTTGATTATCAGCCAAATCTTATTCACAGCTACAATATTGGATCTCACAATCTGCCATTGTATCCTTTGGGCTGCTGGTGGGGCAGATGCCCAGAGCAAAGACTGGGAGATCACATGCTGGTGTGAGTAGCCTGCAGAACCTCCACTAAGTTGGTGGTGGATCAGGGTAGGATAGTTCAAGACCAGAGGCAAGACTGGGGATATCAGTGGCATCTGCACATGTGGATCTTATCCTAGCTTCCTAGCCTGGATCCACCCTAGAGATTCTACAGATTTGTGCCAGCAAAAACACTGAATTAGGTCTTAGTGGCATTCCTAGGGGGGGCAAATCACTAAGTTTTGCAGGGGCCTGCGCTCCTGTGTAACACAGCCCCTCTCCATCACCTCCAGAGCTATTGGCACAGTGGTTCCCAACCTGGGATCATGAACCGATTTTCAGGGGGTTGCAAAGAGCTTGGGGCAGCCATCTTAAATGGCTGGGCACCACCATCTTGGAAGCTTCATTTTGGCTAGAGAAGAAGCTTCCCTGTTAAACTGCCACTTCCTCAATGCTTTTGGCTGCGAGGGAAGTTAGTCTTGCTATGGACTCATCTTGGTGTGTGTGTGATGAAGTCTTTCCCGGGACTCTTTCTGAGTGGACATGTCATGCCTTCTATGTGCACACCTAGGTGAATCTCAGCACATGGGGAAGAGGAACGTAAATACTAGGGCTTTTTTTCTAATAGAACGCAGCGGAATGGCGTTCCGGCACCTTTTTATGCAGTCCCCCACAGCACCGCACTTAAACTGACTGGCATCTGGGATTTTAAGTGCAGACTCCATCCCAGTGCAAAAACGGATGGAGTCTGCATGCACCGGGACTCGCCAGGATTTCCCCAGATCCCCGGCGGTCCCCGATGCCTGCAGACTCCATCCCTTTTATGTTAATCCTGAAAACAACCACAGAATTTCTTTGCCTTGGAAAGGGAAAACTGGCATGGACGACGATTGTGGGGCTCGATGGTTGATGCCTGTGCAGATTCTGCGTGTCTTGCTCAGTTTCTTGAGTATCGATTGCTTTCTTTGCCTAAGAGCGGAAGCGGCGATGGCAACTGGTCCGCCTCCTTTTGCAAGCTGCGTGTGCCGGAGCAGAAACAGGAAGTGGATGTAGAGGAGGAAGCATCTCTAAGTCGTATGCGGTGCTTCTTTAGCCAGCGTCCTTTCTCTTCCTTCTCCCACGCCCGCCCCCTCCCATTCCTGCTGCTTCTTGAAGGGGGGAAGCTGCATTGGCTCAAGAAGAGGAAGGACCGGGTCTTATCGGGAACTGGGATCCGAGGAAGGAGAGCGATGTAGATGGGTGAGCTGCAAAGGCACAATAATATTTTGCTCCAAAGAAATGAATCACGGGACCATGGCATTGGGCTTAATGATTCAAAGTTTGCAATCCCGTGCACTCTTAATTTGCAAGCTCCGTTAATCTTCGTGGGTTGACGTTCTGCCTCTAGGAATGTGCTGCAAAGTACCAGTTTTCCAAAAGCCATCTTGATGAGTTATCTAGCAAAAGGTTAATTTTTTTTAAACAATATTTTGTTCGTCCTTTCAATTACTTGGACGAATGTTGAATGTGATCTGGCTGGGTGGATGGGTATCGCTGTTGTGTTGCCTGGGGAAAAAGGTACAGTTTTTTTCTCTTTTTTTCCCCTGTAAAGTGGGAACGATAGTAATGTACTGTATTGTGGGGGATGGAGATGGTACGTACTTTAAATACACTTATATTATCAGGTGTAAAGGTAGAGAAGACTGTAGTACCTTTTTTCTAGTAGTGTAGAAGATGAAACTAGCTGATGCAGGATCCTTCACTTTCTACCTGCTATAGTTATCATGGCTACTCTACTTAAAATACAGTGACTGTCGCCTCCTTATGAGGTCCTGCACTTAGTTTACCTGGTCAGTGCTGGCAGCCGCGGCTCTGATCACAAGACCTTAGGTCACGCTAGCGTCATTCTGCTAGGCAGGCGCCACGGAGGGAGTGCAGAATAGAGACGGAAGGAAGACTTCAAAGGTAAGTTAGGGGTGGGGGGGAACACAAAAGGTCAATTAATTGATTAACAGTTAAGTAATGGTTCATTCAAAACTCATTGGGGAATGGGGCAAAAGTACACAGGGGAGAGGGGGGACAATAGATTGTCAGTTGAGCGTGCAGTATATCGGCTCATTCAGATTATATGGCTGCCCAGTTTTTGTGTCTCATACACAGTCACTATTGCAAACAGTCATGTTATCCACTGTCTTAAAGGAGTAAAACTTTATTTTTTAAATAATGATATTTATTTATGATAAATAAAATATTTATTTTAAAAAATGACTGGTGAATAGAAAATCTTTTTTTAATTTTTAGTGTAAAAGTGTGACCCGCAAGTTTAATGCCTTTTTGTTATCCTCTCTGTACGTGTTAATCACGTGTTGTCTAGTTGTATCTTATTACTTATTTCTCCAATAAAAATGGTTTAAAAATAAATAAAGGATTAACAAGTTGTGAGTTCCTGCACCCTTTTTTCTTTTTTCTTTTTTACAAAAAAAAGCACTGCTGAAGACTATCTAAAATTTGGCTTTACCACCTTGATCAGCAATGGCATAGAGAAGCTACAATGCATTCTGTGCAATGTTGTTCTTAGTGCTGAATCAATCACTGTACTCAAAACTCAAACGTCAGTTCCTCAAACGTCAATGACTTCACTTCCTGCTTAGTGACATCACGTCCAGCCCTAGGTCTTAGGGAGGGCTTAAAAAGCTGTTGGGCTGTTGCAAACATAGCAAAGTGTTACAAACGGATCATAAAGCGTGTTTGGGCCACTCTTGAAATGGAAGAAGGCAGCGTACATCCATGTGCCAGATTCCCTGAACTCCAAGACTTTTGCAAATACACTTTATGGCTTTATAGGACTTGTGCCGGCCTAACTCTAGGTTAGGATTGTGCCCAGAATCCTACAATGTCAAGATTTATTATGCCTTGTTGTGTTGGTTTGTTGACAATATAATTAATACTTAAATGGGTACTCATAGTTTATGATAGTACCTTCAAAAGTGTGTAATTGAGGTAGTAAAATTTCTAACCGATTCACTTGTCACTTCTCATTTCCCCGGTACAGAGTCGGGTTGGTGTATGGGGAAAGAGGGGAACCTGTATAAACTGTTATTAGATGACAGATGACATTATTTAATGAAGTTAGTGTTATAAGTTTTTAAAAAATTAAATCAGAACATATTTTTTCAAGGATCTGGCAGCGATGAACTGTAGTACGTTTGTCCGTATTATGCACTTCTCTAAAATAATTAATGCTCAAATTGAGTCACAGCCTAATAGAGCAAAAGTTAGCTTGCCCTTTAATTCATCAGCATGCTCTCAATTTATTGAGAGGAATAGGACAGCTTGATAAAGACAAGGCCCAGAATAATCAATAGGCCATTTTTGGAAAGAGACAGAAGAAAGCAAGCTTAACTATTTGACCAAACTTGTTGACAAGCCTGTAACAAAACAGAAGTTTTCATGTAATTCCTGTTCCATTGTATTTTGTTTCTTTGAAATGCTGATTTAGTCCCTCCTCCAAACACTTTTTTAGAGTTCATATGAGAAAGCAAGTAGGACAAGTAGTTTTTTTGTTTTTGCATATACAGTGGAGTGGGATCTCAGTATCTATGGAGGATCCACTCCCAGACCCCAATGCAGATACAGAAGAAACCTATGGATAATTAAATCTGCAGGTTGGCCCTCACAGGTCCTCCTGGATGCAACCAGAAGAGTCTTCCGGTCATATCCAGGAAACCTTCTGAGACACAAGAAGGCTACATGTTACAGGCCTCAGAAGGCCTGCCAGAGGCCTCCAAAAGGCACTTCCAGTTTCAGCTGGAAAGGTTGCGTGAGGCCTCCCTTCTGGATGCAACTGGAAAACTCTTCCAGTCACATCAGGAGGTATAGTGACACTCTCTTGACCTGTATTGGGTCAAAGTCACAGGTCCCAAACTCACAGATAAGGAGGTCACACTGTAAATATGTAAAATTCAATAAAAGCATTTGCTGTGTTGTACAATGTCAATCTTTTCCATTATCTTCTCTCACTTCTGTACCAAAACATTTCATAAGAATGAATCCTACAATAGACAATAAGAAAAAAATAATGGGTATGGCAGTACTCTCTAAAGAAGTACTCTCTAAAGGTGGCAGAAAATTATTCCTTTGCTTATGTTCTCTGAACACAAACCCAGGCTGGTTTTTGAAAGCAACTGTAGCTGTTCCAGACAGACAGACAGACAGACTGACTGACTGACTCAACTTTTGACTATGAGTCTCTTTCACAGGATGATCCTCTGATAATGATAGAAGAATCATCAGTCTTACCTTTGTTCATACCCCTACATTTCGACAATTCTAAGACTGTCCCAGACATGAGAATATATCCCATAGTATACAATTGTTTATGTAATTGATTTTGACTGTTCTCACTAATCTTGATTAAATCAGTGTAATGTGAAATGATCAAATATTCTGCTGAAGGAAAATAGTCATGAAGATTATAAGAAAAACTGGGCTGGACCAGGTAAAAGACCCATGTAGTCCAGCATCCTGTTTCTCACAATGGCCCATCAAGAGCAACCGGCAAACAGGAGAGCTACTTATGGCTAAGGATGGGTGGGAGTCCAAGGCAAATTGATCGTTTTCTTGTGTGGTTAAAAAAAGATTTTTTAAAAAGAGTTAACAATAAATTGATAAAGCAATTATTGTTCAGTGAGTGCACTCATCCCCATGTTGCTTGGTAAACTGATTCTGTATTTAAAAACAACCACCACCATAGGGCTCTTTCACCAATGGCTAATAATGAGACAATAGAATTGATTGATTGATTGATTGATTGATTGATTGATATAAATATATTGCTTATATATTCCAGTAGTGGATTCCCAAAGCAACCAATAATTTAAAAAATAAATATCATGAAATACATTCATCATAGGAACTTAGGTCTCTCAGATGATGCTTTGTGGTAACCACGGATGTGAGGTTTTGGGGCGGCAGCAGAGGCAGAACTGCCTCATCATTGTTGATGGAAAAACACCGCAACCACCCTGCCCACTTACACCCAAGAAGGTTCCCCTTACACCCAAGAAAGCTTTCATTACATCTGCTTTCTCAGGCATAATATATAAAATTGTACTCTTTCTCTCTCTGCACACTACTACTACTACTACTACTACTACTACTACTACTACTACTACTACTACTACTGAATTATTTTATGCTTTATTCAGACCTACAAAAATATTCAAAGTGCTAACTGGCTCCATGCCTGGATGCAAGCTGTTGTTGTGGCAGTACGCTGCAAAGAATGCCATGGCTGTAGCAAAACTATTATATGGGAGATTTTATTGCTCTTTGTGAGGACATCTCACTTTGTCAAATAGTTCCATCCTAACCACACAAACCAAAGCCTACTCCTTTGCCCTTGCAACTGAGAGGGCGGTGGGTTCACTTCCTTTAGGGAAAAATGGTCTATATTTCATTATGTTCTTGATTTCGCTTTATACATAAAATGATCACAACGTTATGCTTACTAATGACTGAGAAGCAGAAGCTGCAGTGAAGTCTATTTTTTCACAGGAACATGCACCATGCTGTGACACACACATCCAAGAAAGGGAAAAGATTGATGGCCAGACATGTGGAGAGAACTGCCACTGATTGAAATCAGACAACTGCAAGCTGTGAGGGAGATCCAGGGGAAACCATTTTAACCACAGCCGTCCAGTCTCAGCGTGCTTTAGAATGGGCTTGCCTATGACTGGTCTGTACCACAGAGACGTTGGGGCAGTACAATGAGGCTGAAGAAATGGTGACACTAATGGTGACATATAATGGATATGTTGTTAGGCAGCTACTTAACATCTAAACTATTTCCTTTGCTAGAATGTAAAAGCTACAGCAGAGCATCAGTTGGCTAAAATTGCGGGAGTCAGGGGATTGAACTTGTGAATTTCATTAAAGCTCCTCCTGCCTTTCTCTTCTTAATTTGGGCATTTGAAATAGACGTACAACGCATTCTGAAGGCAGTTTAACACAGTAGGGGAATCAGTATTAGCTGCCATTTAATTCCTTTCAGGAAAAGTAAAATGATGAACTTGGGAATACTGAGGGTTTGGAAACAACATAAGTGAACATAAGATCCCTGCTGGACCAGGTCAAAGGCCCACAAACCAGAGACAATTGGTAAACTGAGGTATACCCTTCCTTAATCTAACAGTAGTGCATAGCCATCCTGACTAGTAGCCACTGAAATATTTGACTGCCATCAATTTCTCCAATCTCCATTTTAAAGCCTTCCAAACTAGTGGCCATTACTATGTAGTAGTAGTAGTAGTAGTAGTAGTAGTAGTAGTAGTAATGGCAGAGGCTTATAAAGAGGATGTAATAGAAATTAATTAAAAGAATCCTACAGGGAGCAAACTGAAAAATTGATTAGATGCATGGCATAATAATTGCTGCATGGCTAATACATAGTGTTTTGTGGGTGACATTTTTTCCTAAAGTTTATTGATTAAATTAGCAAATTGCAGTGTTCTGTGTTTTTATTCGACATTCTCATTCCAAATTTTCTTTTTTATTAATGTTAAATGCTTTAAAAATGTACTAGGTAGATGATACAGGTGATATAGTGTCAGCAGATGCAGCCACAATATTATTTCTCATTGGAAAAGTAATCTATTTTAATTTCTGGAAAATATCTTAAATAACATTATTTAATATCTTAAATGTTTAAATTATGTCTTTACTGATGTTGTTCCAGCAGTATGTTGGTTATTTAAGATATTTTCTGATATTAATTATTTATTATTTAAATTATTATAACATATATTATAATTATATAATAATATATTATATTAAATAATAATATAATATATATTATAATAATTTAAATAATAAATAATTATTTAATATCAGAAAATATCTTAAATAACCAACATACTGATGGAATAACATCAGTAAAGAAATGGTGGGAGCACGTGCCTGAAAAGAAAATGAGCAGGTCAAAGTCTTGTGGGACTTCAGAATCCAGCAGTAAACATGTGGAACACAACTCACCATGCCAGATATAACTGTAATTGAGAAGAAATATGGGATAGTTACTGATGTGGCCATTTCAGGAGATAAATAAATAGAGGAGAAACAATTGGAAAAAGTCACAAAAGACAAAGACCTGGAAATGGAAATACAGGGAAACAAAAACAACCACCACCCCTATACTCATTAGTGTACTAGGCGCAATTCCCAAAGCCCAATATCTAGCCAATATAGGCACTGACAAGACAACAGTTGAACAACTGCAATGAGCCACACTAATAGAAGCATTGAACATTATATGGCAACATCTCACCAGTTCTTCAACTCTTGGGTAGAGTTTGAATTAGTGAACACCCAAAAATCCCAGTACAAACATCTGGCAGGCTGTCACATCACTGCTATCATCATCATCACCTTTTCAGCAAAAAGTAGTTCACAAGGAGGTTTACATAGCTAAATGAATGAGGGCACAATTCTAACCTGGAGTTGGGCCAGCACAGTTAGGCCAGCAAGTTTGGCCAGCACAAGGGACACAGTTAAGTACGTTTGGACCACTCTTGGAGTCAGAAAGGCCAGCACACAGATGTGCACCATCCTCCCTGACTCCGAGAGTGGTCCAAACACGCTTTACGGTGGCCTTTGCTCTGACCAAACTTTGCTGGCATAACTGTGCTGCCTAATTCCAGGTTAGGATAGTGCCCTGAATGGTTTTCTGTCCCAAAGAGCTCACAGTCTAAACAAAAATGCAAAAGAGGCACCACTGGAAAATATCTTTCTTTTTGGTTGTTTACCTGTTTTGAAACTGGAAAGTTGAAACAGACAAATATCTGACCTGTTTTTACAGGTTGAAAAATAGGTACAGTGGGACAGCACACTTTGGCTTTCTTTGCTTAGTAAAATCCCAACCATGTTAGTACATTCACTACGACCTTACCCTTCTCGCTATGTGCTTCCTGAATTCAAATGTCACAAAGACCACCCCCAGTGCCCCCGTGATGGACTAATAAAAGGACAAAAGTATGCCATGTAAAAATAAGGCACGATTCTTCTTTGATTCTCCCAGTTCAGATCTTGTTCTCATTTTTAAATGGGAAAAATGCTTGCAGTGCCTTCCTTAATGCACATCACTTAGATTACAAACAGAGTTTGGTGTTGGTAACAATTGTGGAGCTATGTGCTTGCAATGAGACATTTTTATGTCATTACAAGTATCAGCTTACAGCCATTAGCAAAGCAGATTGGTCTGGACCAAAATGCTTTCTTGTGTGTGTGTGTGTGTATGCGTGCACATGCTTGTGTGTGTGTATGTGTATGTGTGTGCACATCTTATCACTAGATCTCCTTCTTCCATTATTCGGGCTTTTAAAAAGAAAAGCAGAGGAGAAGGAGAGAAAGAGGGAGGCTTTAAGTGCATTATGCTCCATGACTTGTCTCTGTCCTCTAGTCAGAATTGTCTGAAATAGGTTTTATTGGAAATCATTATTTATAATCCTCCACTGAAGAGCGAATATTGATCTCTTCCACATAATAGTTACCAGACTGCAGAAAGTACTAAAGAGGGGCTCCAAGCAGGCTGACAAAATGTCAGTGACAATTCCATTTTTTTTACCAGTTAGGATGCTGGTTTAATATCCTGAAAAAAGCACTTAACACCAGCCTTTTCATAGCATCTGTCAGGGCCCTTCCAGTTGGCTGTTTGTCACACGGTCCGCTTGTTGCAGTTTCACACCACACACTCCAGAACTGGTTGAAACTGGCAT